>JAODAL010004998.1:0-149036 GCA_025379985.1 Phyllomedusa bahiana
TTTTAATTTTTTTAAAATTTCAAACTGAAATTTAAATATAATAAAACCCTATAAATACCAAAAAAACCCCTCTTTTTACCTAGTCAATAAATGTACATACACCTATGATTTTAAAAACCCCCCCCCGCCCCCCCCCCTTATATAATTTTTTTTTAAATCAACCAAAATTTTTTAAAACTAAGACCCCGCCATGTGCATCCGGGGAAATTGGGGGGGGGGTTGGGGGACTGACATTATCCTCCTCTCCTTTCCCCCATGTAGAATTAAGGCATTTTCCAATGCACATTGCATCAGAAAAATTAGCCCTCCCTTTAAAATGATAAAAAAAAAAACCCCAAACATAATATTCTAATTTTTTTTAAAAATTTTAAATCCAATGCTTTTTAAAAAGGGATGGGTTTTTGGCACGAAAGGGGGCCCCAAAACGCACCCAATTGTATCTGCCTTTTGGATCCGTTTTCGGGATCCAAAAAACGAAATCATTATCCTTGGGGGATTTCTTTGGTAAAACGAAAGAAGAATTGAATGTAATTTTTAAAAGGACCAAAAAACGAAACGGCATCACTCGTGTGAACACGCTCCCTTTTAGCCTTTAAAAAGCAATTTTAATCACACTGAAAATTTGTTAGACCCTTTTAAAAGGGGACCCAAAAAAAAAAGCTGTGAACAAGCCCTAAGGGGTCTTTTTATATGTTTTTTTTGGGTTGCAGGCAGGGGGGCAAAGGGGGAAAGGATAAACCCTTTTGGTCTTTATGTTTCCTTCCTCATTCGGGTTGCAGGGATTGTAGCTTTACTTTTTTAAAGGGGGTTTTTTCATACTATTTTTTTATTTGATTTTTCCGGGACAATTTCCTAAAAAATCATGGAATTTCCCGATTTTCCCTTTGATCCCGCCCTGCCCTCCTTCATCCATCATTCAAAAGTGCTGAAATATCGGGAGAAAAAGGGAAAATTCTCGTGACCACAAAATAAAGGTGAAACCAGCCCCATGCCACCCTCCATTGTGGGTCTGGAACCCCATTTTGTGGGGGTTTCAAAAACATCTATTTTTGGGGTTCACTGTGGAACAGGGGAAACCAATCCGCTTGGTTACAGGTGTGATCAAAGCAATGAGGCCACCTTTGGTTGGAGTCTGACCTAATTGAAAATGTTGCCCAAATAAAAATAACCAAGGGGTTTGGAAACATCATTCCCCCCCATACACACAAGGGAAACCCCCTCTCATTAAAGGGCCATTTTCTACTAGTGGTACCACTGGTATTCCCTTTACTTAGTAATTTAATAAAGGGTTTTTTTCTCACCAAGGGCTGTTTCCACCACTTCAAACTCGCACGTCCTGGTCAGGCTGTGGGTGGTTCTATAGCAGTGATGGGTATTTCAGCTCTGCTATTCCTATCTGTTCCTGTTACACTGGCATAACTGCAGGAAGTTTACAATCTGGCTGCAGAGCTCTATGGCTTAAAAATTTTCATTAACTTTAAAAAAACAAATTCTGTACTAGGTAAACTCAAGGGAGTGACCACCAGGTCTAACACCGTTTGGATCAATTTAAAGAGAGAGGCAGGAGGGGGGGGTTGGTAAACCGGGGAAAACTTGTGCACAGAAAATTTCAAACTATTTTTCTCCTAAAAAAAAAGTAAATTCAAACAACAATTTATTTGGCAATATCTTTTCCCCATTTCTTAAAATCTATCATTGGGGAGAAAACCCTTTTTAGCCCCCTCCCCAGTCCATGTTTACTAAAGGGTCCCTATCCTTAAACTTGCAGTTAAAAAACTCGGGTGGTGTCATCTTCCTGTCTTGAGACCATAACCTTTCCTGGAGGGTCGAAACAGGACCCCAAGGAGGAAGTGTTGGGAATTTTGACGCGCATGTCTGGTGGGGTAAGGTCATTTTTTTTTGACCTTTTTTTGTAGCCCTTTAGGTCAACATTTAAACTAGTCCAAAAACCCCTTCTAACCATTTCTAAAATTAGCTTGATATTTCTAACCCTGTTTCCCAAAGTTATGTTGACCCTGCTTGGGAACTGTTTTTCCCCTTTCTGCAGATATTGACCCCAGGGTTCCAGAAAACATCTCTTTCTCCAAAGGAAACGTTTTAGGATGAGAGACAGATTTCGATATATATTTACTATTTTGCCATAGGCAAACTTAAAATTTTATCATTTTTCAAAACTAAAAACAAATAAAACGTAATTTTTTTAGTATAAATCTTAACCTCTATACACACTATTTAAAAAAACCCGATTTTTTAACCCCACCATTTAACCCTCCTATTCTGAAGGAAGGGAAAACTCCTTTTTCTATCATAAGTCTGGTGGAACACCACCCATTAACAGGGAAACTTTATATACAGCAATAACTAGCTTTCCCCAAAAAAAAGGGCCCAAGCCCCCTCTTGGGGAGCGTCCCTAATCTAAAAAAAAAAAAACAAATAAGGGCCCCCTTGTACACCCCCCTGCACAGGGGCACTTGGAAGAGGTTAGATATCCAAATTTAAAAACATGCCTGACCCCCCGACATGTTTTCACCAGCTGCCTGGCTTCATCAGGGGTTTGAGGGCCGGTCCCAAAATTGGGGAAACTCACTTTCCTTTTATATATGTTGGGACCACCCTTTTGGGGTCACCTATTAGCCTCAGAGAATCTCAAAAACCCCAAAGGTGAGCACCTGAAAAAGGGGTTTACCAAAAAATATATAAAAGGAATGAGCTTCACCACATGGGACCCCCGGGACCCTAACCCCAAAAAAAACCAGGCTACTGGGAAAAAATGTTGGGGGGTAAGGCAGCTTTTAATTGTGTCTTCACCTCTGTCCACAAGTGGGCACCCCCCTGCAGAGGTGTGACAAGGGGGCCCTTTTTTGTTCGTGTCTATTAATTAGGGACACGCCCAAGTAGGAGGCTTGGGATCCCTTACTGGAGCTAGTTATTGCTGTATATATAAGGCTTTCCTGTTAATGGGTGGTGCTCCACCAGACTTGATGATAGAAAGGGAGTTATTCCTTCCTTCAGAAGTAGAAAGGGTTAAATGGTGAGGTTAGAAATCAGGTTTTTAAATAGTGTGTATAGAGGTTAAGAGTTATACATAATAAAAGTTACATTTTTGTGTTTTATAGATAGAGAACTGATAGAGTTTAAGTTTACCTATGGCAAAATAGTAAATATAGTGATCACAAGTCACTCTTTGTTCTCTTGCGAGATTCCCATTTTTTTGGAGACTATTTGACAGATACTGATCAGGACTAGTAAAAGGAATCTGGTTCTACAGGGTGCATTATAAGATGTGGGAGGGTGAGGGGTCTTGATATTGGGATTGCACTTGGCTGACCCCGTCCCTTAAGTGTTTTCTTCCCCACTTCCTTATGTCCTGGTAAGCTCTTAGAACCAGATAAACAGTCCGGCAACTACCTTATTTGTACTGACTGCAGACAGTTAACTCGCTGCGTCCTGTGGTCTTTGCAGTGCTTCTCATCTGCTGCACGGCCAGCGTCTCGGTTAGGAGTACCCTGCTGCCTGCAGAGATACAGGGGCTGAGTGTTGAGGCTCGGTTTCCTCTTGCTCCCTGTGAGCTGCTCTTATCAGTTGTTCCCGCTGTCTCAGTTGTTTCTCCTGCCCTGTGGTCCCTTCTCTGCTCTATGCATGGAGTGAGGTTGAATGAGAGCAGTGTAATGACAGCTCCTGGCTTCTTCCTCTTCTCCCCTGTGCACTGCCTGGACGTTACTCGTGGGTCAAATGTAACTACACTGCAGGACAGAGTTGTTCAGTATTGGACGTTCTTCCATGGTGGTTGGTCCACTTTGAGCTCCACATCATCTTGTGTCTTCTTGTCTTTCTGTCTTCTCCTCCACTTCAGCACTTCTATCTTCCGTCTTGGTCTGACTACTCTAGCGCCATAAGTGACACTGTGTCCCGTTCTCCACAGACATTACTCCCATCCCTACATTCCTGACATTGATGGCATCAAGGACTTTCAAGGTGAGAAAAGCTGTCGGATCATTTCTTTAGTACGGCCGCCATATTTATATTGGGGAGTGGGTTCAAAGATGGTCTACAAACATGGTGTAAGGCCAGAGGCATCAAAAGTATCAATGAATAATCCAGGACATCATTATTCACTCCTGGCATCCGTTGCATATATCCTTTACTGTTTAGTCAGGAACAGCACCACACCTATGGTTGTGGCTGCGCCTGGTACTTCAGCTCAATATCTATAAGTGAATGTGGCTATCAACAAATAATCCCGGACATCATTATTATTCACTCCTGGTCCCCGTTGTATATATCCTTTACTGTTTAGTCAGGAACAGCACCACTCCTATGGTTGTGGCTGTGCCTGGTACTACAGCTCAATACCTATAAGTGAATGGGACTATCAACATATGATCCAGGACATCATTATTTTACCCCACCAATTCACTTTATATCTTCTTCACAGTTTAGTCAGGAACAGCACCACCCCATATGCTTGTGGTTGTGACTGGTACTACGGTTCAATATCTATAAATGAATGGGACTGTAGACCAATAATCCAGTAAATAATTATTTGACTATTGGTACCCCTAGCTGCTACCCCACAATTACTGACTTTTTTCAATTTGGTCAGAAAGCAAACAATATGTTTGTGCTTGCATAATACAGCATACCTTAAAGAATGGAAAAGACAAAAAAATCCAGTAAATAATTATTTGACTCTTGGTACCCCCACCAATTACCTGTATCTTTCCTTCTCAAATTGGTCAGGAATAGCACTACACATAAGTTTGTGGCTGTTACTGGTACTACAGTTCAATACCTATAAGTATATGGGACTATAGACAAATAATCATTATTTGATTCCTGATGCTCTAACGTTAGTGTACATCCTTCAGTTTGTCAGGAAAGCACCACCCTTTTGGTTGTGCTGTGCCAGGAAATACAGCTCAGCCTAGAAGTGAAGGGGACAGCGCCCACCCCAATGGCTAGTTAGAGAATAAATCTGCCCCCCTCAGCCAGAATTATTTGTCTAATGCTATATTTGAAGCTTTGTATGGGGAAAAACTTGATAAATGTTTAAACATTTAATGGTGTCAAAAAGTTTCTCATGAAGTAGGTGTTCATGATATGTAATGCATTAGATGTGGATGTTTTGGGCATAATTTATGTTCCTTCCTTTACAGGACAAGTGTTCCACAGTCATTTCTCCCCGTTTCCCGGGGTCTTTTTCCTTTCCGTGGCCCTTTTTTGGGGCCCCCGGGCCCTGGGTTTAGCTTTAGGATGGAACTTTCTGCCCTCCCAAAAAGTCACTTTGAGCCCCCGTGGTGCCCCCTCTAAAGTGGCCCCCACCGAAAAGCTCTGTGGCCCCCCCGGTGGTCAAGGCTACTCATAATGCCTATTTTTGGGATGGAAAAAGGCCAAGCAGACACTTTCTTTTTTTTGTACTGGTTACAAGTCCATACCTTTCCTTTTCCCTGGACCAAAGAAGGGTTGACGATGGTCCCATAATGGGAAATGGTGGAACTGGAGGATATACTGGCGGGGAAATTTTGGAGGGTGAAGATCGGAAAAAAACCTGATTAGGGAAAGGTCATTCCCCCCCAAACCTATAAAAACCTTATCCTGCCCAAAACCCACCCTCTGCTTCATTGGGGCCTGTAAAATTGTGTTCCCTATTGTTCACTGCCAGGCCCAGTTTTTTCCTCTTAACACTGGAGGGCAAATGCCCGTTACCACCTCCAGAACAAATGCTTTTGTGTTCCCGAAAGACTTTAAACACCAAAATCTGGACTACCCCAAAACCTCCACCGCTGGGAAGGACCAAGGGGATTAACCAGGGGCGGGTAAAACCCCGGGGGGTTTAAAGCCACTGGCCCCTGTTTGGAAAATTTTGCATGGAAAATTGGGAAATTCAAAAGTTAAACCCTGTCCCTATCAAAAATAATTTAAAGATCTTAAACAGGGGGGAGTTTGAGGAGAGAAAAAAGGGGGGCGAAGTGTGGGGGACTTTCTAGTAGGAAAAATGCCACCCAATGCCTCCCCAGCACTGTAGATATAATCTTTCACCAGTTTCAGTCATGGGTTTACCCTTAGTTTTCCATATAAATTTAAGGGCCCCTGGGAGTCCTCCTAGCTAATTTGGTCTTGACTAACGGATGTAACGTAATATTAGCAAAAAAACAAGAGTAATGGGGCTCATTGGGCAATACAGTGGATACTGCCATTTGGAAACTGGTCCTACCGGGGTCAATGGCCAAGCACCCTCCACAGAAGAAGCCATAGAGAAAAATTTTTAATTCTGCCTTCCACTGATGCACCGAGGGAGCTAAATTACGGATAAAACAGCTGCTAATGAAAATTCACACTGGACGAAAGCCATAGCAGGAAATCCACAGTTGCAAATCCGCGGCAGATGTTCTGAAATTTAGCGCGGGGCTTTGGGTTTTTTTAATCGATTTTTAGAGATTTTCTATCTTTCTTTTACATTAAATCTTTAATCTTTCTGATTTAGAACAATGTTTTCACGAGTTTCTTTTTTTTTATTCTATTATATAATACTCAGTGCTATTGCTCATCAGCAGAGTGTGTGCGCTTTATGGCAGCTGCAATGAATGGGATTGAATGAACGAGGAAATGTTATAGAATATTACAGTCTCCAGAAAGTGACAGTCCCAACTCCCATAGAAAAAAAGGGAACAAGCACTCCCCTGTACTGGGAAACTCCATAGAGGGAAAAGGGGGAACACACGCTCCCCCGTATGGGAACTCCCCAAAACAAAAAAGGAGAACCGACTCCCCGTAGGGAACTCCCATAGAGGGAAGAGAAAAAAACAGCGCCCCCGTACTGGGAATCCCAAAAAAACCCAAAAGAGAGAAACCGGTCCCCCGTATGGGGGAAATCCCATAGAGGAGAAAGGGGAACACAGTACCCCCTTAAATGGGAATCCCCTAAACAAAAAGGGAACACAGCGCTCCCTGTACTGGGAAAGAATGGAGAACCCCGCTCCCGTGTTCTGGGGAAAAGAATGGAGAACACGCCTCCCCTTACTGGTAACTCCCCCTAGAACAGAATGGAGAACACAGCGCTCCCCTGTATGGGAACTCCCTAGAAAAGAATGGAACACGCGTCCCTGTACTAAAATCACATAGAACGAACAGAGAAACACCGCGTCCCCCGTACTGGGAACTCCCCTAGAACAGAAGGAGAACAACGTTCCCCTTAGGGAACTCCCATAAAAAAAATGGAGAACTCAGCGCTCCCCTTTATGGGAACTCCCCAAAAACTAATGGAGAATCAGGCCCCGGGTCTGGGGAATCCCATTTGAATGAAGGAGAAAACAGCCCCCCCTTACTGGGAATCCATGAACAGAAAAGGAGAACTCAGCGCTCCCTGTACTGGGGAAATCCATGAACTGAATGGGAACAAAGCATCCCCTGTACTGGGGAAACCCCCTAAACAAAAGGAGAACCAAAGGGCCCCTGTACGGGAACTCCATTGAACAGAATGGAGAACTCAGGCTCCCCCGACTGGGAACTCCCATGAAAAGAATGGAGAGAACACCGCTCCCCTGAGGGAATCCTAAAAGAATGGCGAACCCCCGAGCTCCCCTGTACGGGGAAACCCAAGAAAAGAAAGGAGAAAACCGCCTCCCCCTTTCGGGAACTCCCAAGAACGAAAGGGAACACAGCGTCCCCCGTACGGGAACTCCCCTAATAGAACGAATGGAGAACAAGCGCTCCCCCCGTACGGGAACTTCCCTAGAAAAGAATGGAAAAAACACCGCTCCCGTACTGGGAACTCCCCAAAAACCGAAAATTAAGAGAACACAGTGCTCCCCCGTACCGGGAACGTCATAGAAAAGAATTTAGGTCGTGTGCAAGAGTGACTGGGTATAGGGGCAGGGTCTGGGGGGAACCAATTCTTTCGATTGCAAAGTCCCGGGAACACACCCTTTAAAACCTATAAAAAAATGAAGACGATCTCACCCTTTTAAAAAGGAAATTAAGCCTAAAGCGTTGAACCGCTCACACCTAACAGGAATGGGACCTGAAGCTTTGAACCCCCTACGCGAACAGGAGGTGGGAAACCCGAAGTGTAGAAACCCCCCACGCCTGAACAGGAGGGTGGGGCCTGAAACTTAAACCCACCTCAATAAACAGGGGTGGGGAACTGAAGCGTAGAACCTCCCAAGACTGAAAAGGAGGTGGGAAACCCAAGCGTAGATCCTCCCCAATGAAAAAGGAGGTGGGGGAAACCCGAACTGTAGAACCTCCCACAATGAAAGGAGGGGGGGAAAACCCGAAGCGTAAAATACCCAGCCTGAACAGGAATGGGATCCCTGAAGCGCAGAACCGCCCACAGCCTGAAAAAAGTGGGAGCCTGAAGATTTGAACCCCTTTACAGGCCCCGAACAGGGAAGGGGGCCTGAAATTTGAACCAACCCCAGCCTGAACAGGAGCCTGAAATGGGAGCCTGAAGCTGTAGAAGTGTCCCCAAACCTGAAAAGGAAGTGGGAGTTGAAGCTGTAGAAAAACCCCCACACCTAAAAAGGAATTTGGAGTCTAAATTGGCTGTGGCTCTGTGAAAAAGTCTATGAGAAAACCCCCTTTTTTAAATTTTAACACAGCAGAGGGACTTCCGGTTCCGGCGCTGGCGAAAGCGGAGTGGTAGCAAGTCCCCCCAGCCCCGACCAATACCCCTCATGCTCTCCGGCGGGGGCCCATCAACTCCCGAAAAACCCCGGGGGGGCCAGGGAACCCCAAAACGGGGAAAAATTATAGAACAAAGGGAAATGTGCAAAAAGGGGGGTAATTTGGGGGGGAAAAAACCCTATTTTTCGATATTCAAACCATGGGAAACCCCCAAAATTTAAACAAAAATTTTTGGGTCCTCAACAAAAGGAAATTAAGAAAGGGGAACCGCCAACCACGGGGGGCCCTGCAAAACCCCCCGGGAAAGGGGGGGGAAATAAGCTTAAACCCCCAAAAAACAGGGGGGGGGGCCCTGTAAAAAGGGCCCAAACAAAGGGGTTTTTTTTCCCTAGTTTTGCCCCCCCCAAAGATAAAAAGGGGGAAAAGCTGTAGTCCTAAAAAAAAACCTTTTTAAACCTCCCAAAAAAACGGGGGGGAAAAAAAAACCCCCCTAACGGAAGGGGGGGATTCTCAGCCCCCAAGCGAACGGAAAGGGGGGGGCCTAAAGGGCCCCCACCGAACAGGGGGGGCCTGAACTGTTTAACCCCCCCGGGAAAAAAAAATTTTGAAGTTAACTTTTAACGGGGGAAAAAAATTTTTTAAAATGGGGTTTTGGTTTAAAATTTTTTTTAAAAACCCCTTTAAAAAAATTTTAAAAAAAAACAGACGTACTGTGTTGGTTTTTCCCCCATTTTTTATTTTTGTACTTTCATTCAATAAAACAAAAAAAAAAACAAAAACCCCCTCCGGCAAATAGAATATAACATTTTTTTTTTAATTTTAAACATAAAATGGATGTTATTCGATGGGATATAAAATATTTAATACTTTACGAGGTAAAAAATGAAAAAAAAAAACAATAAAAAGTGATGCTACCAAAGGGGCCATCCAGTTACTTTTTGGAAAATGTTCTTATTCCTCTTGCACCTTTAATAAACTAAAAAATTGAATACTTCTGCCCGACGTCGGATCCCGCACTGCGCCACCTCGCCCCTCGCCAGTTTACTTCTTCCGAACTGGCCGTCTCCGCTGCAGCAGCTGATTGGTGGCAGCAGCTGATTGGTGGCAGCAGCTGATTGGTGGCAGCAGCTCTACCTGTCCAAACGGTGGAGTCAGGCGGCGCCGCGTGAACCAGGCTGCAGCAGGGGCGTCCTGTCTTTAAGGAGTAAACAGAAGACCGGCGGAGGGCGAGTGCGGCGCTAGCTTCAAGGTGAGGGGAGATGTGAGTATAAGCTTTTATTTGATAAGGGAATATCAGCCAGACAACCCCTTGATGTGAAGGGGGAAAAAAACCACCAAAGCCAGTTTGAGTTGGGGTGCGGGAAAGTGCTGGAAATGGGGGTTCTTGGATTCTTCTTCAACTGGGGTGCCCATTGCTCTTGCCTCTCTGCACCCAGGGTGCTGTCTGGTGGGTGGCGGAGATGTTCCTGCAGAGTTGGGGGTATGTGGGTATTTCACGTACTGTGACCGGCTTCCCTCCCGCACATACAGCGCGCTCTGGATCCTGCGATGGGGAGGATTTGCTCAGGTGTCTGGCTCTCCGGTTCTGAAACCAGACCTGTAAAAGTGAAATCGTGAAGATGTTACTTCACTCAAATGGTTTTTTTTACAAATCAAAGTTTAAAAAATTTACAGTGAATAGGTAATGGAGATCAGGTCGTCTAATAGAGGACATCTGTAAGCATGTACATAGTCTTTTCCCACAATTATTTCCAGTCTACACAATGCTCTGTGAGCTAAGCAGCCAAAAACCCCTGACCGATACATTGTACATATCTATCCCAGATAAGACGTGGATACAATTGTAACCTGTCTAAACAGCCTGAACTCCTGACTGATACATTGTACATAGCTTTTCCTTCTCTCAGTTGAAAAGTTAATACACCTGTATCTAGTCTAGACAATGCTCTGTGAGCTAAACACTCTGAACTCCCGACTGCAACATTGTACATAGCTAGTCCTGCTCTCATCTGAGAAGTGGTTTCATTGTATCCAGTCTAGACAATGCTCTGTGAGCTAAACAGCCTAGAGTCCAGACTGATACATTGTACATAAATAGTCCTGCTCTTGCCTTAAAACTAGTTAGAATCATATTCAATCTAGACAATGCTCTGTGAGGTAAACACTCTTAACTCTTGACTGCAACATTGTATATAGCTAGTCCTGCTCTCATCTGAGAAGTGGTTATCATTATATCCAGTCTAGACAATGCTCTGTGAGCTAAACAGCCTGGACTCCAGACTGATACATTGTACATAGTTAGTCCTGCTCTCAAATGAGAAATAGTTAGAATCGTAATCAGTTTAGACAATGCTTTGTGAGCTAAACAGCCTTAACTCTAGACTGATACATTGTAGCAAACCATCAGATGGATTTGTGCAGCTAAATGTGCTTAGCTCACATAGCATTGCCTAGTCTGGATACAGCTGTATTAACTTCTCAGCTGAGAGCAGGGCTAGCTATGTATAATATATCAGAATGCAATCTAGGCTCTTAAGCTCACAGAGCATTGTCTACACTGGATGCAATGTTAACTACTTCCCAGCTGAGAGCAGGACTAGCTATAAACAATGTATTTATCTGGATAAACTCACAGAGCATTGTCTAGACTGGATACAAATTTATATACTTCTAAGCTGAGAGCAGCACTAGTTATGTACAGTGTATCAGACTGGAGTCTAGGCTCTGTAGCTCACAGAGCATTGTCTACACCAGGTATAGTTGTATCCACTTGAGAGCAGGATTAGCTAGGCACAGTTTGCTAGACCCTTTTTAATAACTTTGGTAATCTCTTATTTTTTTATTTTTTTTTAGCTAACTGGTTAATTTTTCATATTTTCTAGCAAATGTTGCTCTTTAAATTGTTTTAGGAAGTTGTAGTTATTTTTTTATTTATTTTAAATGATTCATTTACAAAGAGGATTAGAAAAACATGGCTGCTCTTTTTCAGAAACAGTGCCCCACTTGCCCGCAGGGCCTGTCTAATATTGCAGCTGAGCTCTATTAAAGTGAATGGGATTGAGAGGCAATACCACACATAATCTGTGGAGAGGGGTGAGTCTGTATATGGAGTAAAGCAATTGGAAGAAATGGTGACAGAATATAAAATTCGACTACCTGGATCCTAGGCTCTGGTATTCCGGTGACCTGGGCGAAGAAACATCTGCTCCTATAGTCGGGATAGGGGTTGAAGTCAAACTGCTGCTGTAGGAACAACGTTTGCTGTTTGTTGTACAGGGTCCTCTTTCTACACTTCTGACTTGATGTTGAAGGAACTTGGTCTTCCTTCTCCTCCTTGCCCGTGACACAGATTCCCATCTCCTGTTCAGGCAACATTCCTGAAATAGGAAGCAACAGTTGATGATGTTGATGAAGGGCCATTAAGTGGTGAACAGTATCCTTAAAGGGGTCCTCCCACCACAGAGTTTGATAGCACAGTGCTAGGATATGCTATTAAAGCCTGATAGGTGTGGGTCCAAACTCTGGGACAAGCCCCTATCTGGGGAACAGGTGTCCCAAAATTATGGCTCAGAACTGGGAACCAGTGGCACGTGCGCACAACACTCTGAACACCCTGCTCGTCTGTACTGGGAGTTCCCATAGAACAGAATGGAGAACACAGCGCTCCCCTGTACTGGGAACTCCCATAGAACAGAATGGAGAACACAGCGCTCCCCTGTACTGGGAACTCCCATAGAACAGAATGGAGAACACAGCGCTCCCCTGTACTGAGAACTCCCATAGAACAGAATGGAGAACACAGCGCTCCCGTGTACTCTGGGAACTCCCTAGAACAGAAATGGAGAAACACAGCGCTCCCCTTTACCGGGAACTCCCATAGAACAGAATGGAGATCACAGCGCTCCCCTGTACTGGGAACTCCCATAGAACAGAATGGAGAACACAGCGCTCTCCCCTGTACTGGAAACTCCCATAGAACAGAATGGAGAGAACACAGCGTTCCCCTGTACTGGGAACTCCCATAGAGGAGAATGGAGAGAACACAGTGCTAACCTGTACTGGGAACTCCCATAGAACAGAATGGAGAGTCATTCACAAGCACCACGGGCTCCGTTCTGAGGTGCAACTTTTGGGGCATGTTCTCGAGATAGCTGGGGGTCCTAGGGATGGGACCTGCACCTTTCAGAGTTTGATGGTATATCCTATGCCTATGCCATCACATTGTATAGTGGAAATACCCTTTTAAGCAGAGGCGTAACTTGAAGCTCCGGGTCCCTAGTGCAAAAAGTGAAATGGGCCCCCCACCTACCATGTGCCACTTACAATGCTGGTATCTCCTTATGTGGCAGGAGGGCTTTTGGACCCCCTCAGGCTGCAGGGCCCGGTAGCGTCTGCTACCTCTGCACCCCCTATAGTGATGCCCCTGCTTTTAAGGAAAACAGTGCCCAGGCTGAAAATCTAAGCAAATTTAAGGAAATTTGATGGGAAGACCAAGCTTACTGGAGAAGACTATTATGTCAAAAGCTGGGGCTGCTCTGACCATTTGGATACTACACCCATCTTAGGGGAACAATGTACCATCAATATAGGGGTGTATGTAAAATTCATAAGGCCTCACAGCACAATGAGATGGACCCACCTTCTGCCAGGAAATGAAACCAGTAGTGTAAATAGTGATAATTCAATGTAGGGACAGCAGCGCCACCTATCAGAGAATTCACGGAGAAGTCCTGCATGATTACAGAAAGCCACCAACTTATTTTCTATAAAAAAAAGTATCATGTTCTTCTCTTAAGGGATCTGGGACAGAGCAGGATGGGCTTGAGGAGGGAGACTTTTGATGATGGGACCGACCTGAACCTCTCTTCTGCCCCCCCTCCCACCTTGCTTAGTTTACGGGGGCACCATATGCCCTGGGATCCGCATGACCCATCTTTGAGCACCCCCCCCCCCTTCCCTACCCCTTTTTTTTTTTTTTTCTTCTTTCTCTCCCCATGTTTGTCAAAAATTATTCAGGCCCCTCTTCCTTCTCCAGGGACCTATGTTGCCTTAGCTCCTACTGCTGGTGCCTTATTTATTAGTGCCTCATCGATAACCATGACTCGGCTCTTATAGCTCGAGATTGGCTAGCCACCCTTGGTTCCCTTGCAGGGTCTACCCCGAGTGTGTTCTGGATGTTCCTCTCCGGTACTGGCACCTTACGAAAATAATACCTAGTTCCTTGAGTGGACTATTATTGACTCTATTTGTTGTTTTCTTTATTCTTTGGTTTTCTAGCAAATGTTAATTAGCAATATCCAAACAGTTGATGTTGTAGCTTGTTCATATTTATCTCATTTGATTATTTTGAGTTTTATTGTCTTAGAAAAAGAATTGTTAATAAAATTTAAATATAAAAAAAAAAAAAAAGTATCATGTTCTTGATCTTGCTTGGGCCTCCTTAACCTTTAGGGTGCTTTTTTTGGTGCGTTTTTTATGCATTTTTTGGATGCGTTTTTTGTGCAGGAAGGCACAATAATTAATGCTATACATTGTTGCACAAAAAACGCATACCAAAAAACGCATCAAAAACGCACCAAAACCGCACCGTGTGAAAGCACCCTTAGATCCCATAGCAGCTGCTCTAGTTAAATAGTTGTTGGCCAAAACCAGCTATTCTTAACTATCCCCTCCATACACATGTTCATTGACATTAAAATTCAATATGCCCAATCCTTTTTTCCCAATCTATGCCAATCAATGTTGGCTGATCATCTAATACATGACTGTCCACCAGTACATGTATTAGAGTATTGGGTTGGTGGCCATCATTTTGCCTCTAATTTGGAAAGTAACAAAGAAGAGGTTAAACCAACCATGATTTTTGGAAATCCCATAAATGATGAAGATATCACGAGAAAACCTAAAGATGTAAACTTAAGACCCGACACCTAGAGGAAACACTACACCTATAGGGCCCCAGGATTCAAAAATGAACTGGACAGCACTTAGTCATAGTCACTAATGTTGGCTAAACATCACATAAATGACTCCCCACCACTTCAGACAAAATTGTTGGGTTTGGTGGCCATTAGTCTGCATCTATTTGGAAGGTTTGAAAGGAAAAGAGGTTGAACAAAGCAAGATATTTGGAAACAACCTCATAAATGATGAATATATTATTAGAAAGCTAAAATATCTCAACTAAAGCTAGGACACCTAGAGATAATATCGGTCATATTGTCTCCAGGACTGGACAGCACTTAGTTATGGTCAGCAATGTTGACTGAAGATCAAATACATGACTGCCCACCAGTCCAGACAAAATCATTGGGTTTGGTGGCGATTAGTCTGCCCCTACTTAAAAGGTTTCAAAGAAGAAGAGATTGAACCAAACAAGATGGTTGGAAACCATCCCATAAATGATGAAGATGTTATTGTAAAGCCTGTATGTGTGTGAATATATATATATATATATATATATATATATATATATATATATAATATATATATATATATATATGTGTGTGTGTATATATTTTGCAATATATATACATACACTAAGGACAGAACATCTAACGAAACACAAGACCTATGTGCTCCCTGGATTAAAAATTAACTGGACAACACTTAGCCATGGTCACTACACTAATGTTGGCTGAGTATCAAATATAAAACTGCCCTCCAGTCCAGACACAATCATTGGTTTGGTGGACATTAATCTGCCTCAAGTTAAAAGGTTTGAAAAGAGAAGAGGTTGATTGAAACAAAATGGTTGGAAACCATCTAAAAAAAGTGAAAATATCATTAAAAAGCCTAAAGATCTCCACTACAGACAGGATATCTAAGGGAAACACTGGTCATATGGGTCCCCAGGACTCAAAATTAACCCGACAGCAGTTCGTCATGGCTGAACATCTAACTTAGGACCACCAGTTCAGATACAATTGTTGGGTTTGGTGGACATTAGTCTGCCTCTACTTGGAAGGTTCTAAAGCAGGGGTGTCAAACTGCGGCCCTCCAGCTGTTGGGAAACTACAACTCCCATCATGCATTTATATAATCTATAACAGTGGGCATGATGGGAGTTGTAGTTTCCCAACTGCTGGAGGGCCGCAGTTTGACAACCCTGTTCTGTTGGAAATGAGGTGGAAGTATGCAAGATGGTTGGAATCAATTCCGTAAACAATGAATTTTTCATAAGAAAGCCTAAAGATCTCAACTACAGACAGAGTATCTAGGGATAACACAGGTCATATGGTCTCCAAGACCAAGAATATCTGGATAGCTCTTAGTCATGGTCACCAATGTTGGCTGAACATCAAATACATGACTGCTCATCAGTCCAGACACAATCATTGGGTTTGGTGGACAATAGTCTGTCTCTACTTAAAAGATTTGAAAAGAGAAAAGGTTGAACTAAGCCAAATGGTTGGAAACAACCCCATAAATGATGAATAAATCATTAGAAAGCCTAAAGATCTAAGCAAAATGTAGGACATCTAGAGATAAATTCAGTCATATGGTCCCCAAGACTCAACATTAACTGGAAAGCACTTAGTTATGGTCACCAATGTTGGCTGAACATATAATACCTTACAACTCCACCAGTCCAGACAATATTGTTGGTTATTGTGGACCTTAGTCTACCTCAGCTTGGAAAAGGCTTGAAAGAAAAAGAGGTTGAACAAAGCAAGATGGTTGGATACAGCTCCATAAATGATGAATATATCATCAGAAAGTCTAATGATTTCAACTACAGACATCTAGAGGAAACCGTGGCCATATGGTCCCATGAACATGAACTCGAAATTAACTTGACAGCACTTATTTATGATCACCAATGTTGGCTGAACATTAAATACATGACTGCTTACCAGTTCAGACACAAATGTTGGGTTTAGTGGACAGTAGTTTGCCTCTTCTTGGAAGGTTTGGAAGTGAAAGAGGTTGAACCAAGCAAGGCGGTTGGGAACAACCCCATAAATTATGAATATATCAGGAGAAAGTCCAAAGATCTCAACTAATGATAGGACATCTAGGGCTAACACCAGCCATATGGTCTCCAGGACTCAGAATTAACTGGACAGCAATAAGTCATGGTCACCAGTTTACATTATAGCATATAGGCTTTCTAGTATACATGATAGCACTAGAATAACTGAAGACAGATCTAGTGACGTACTACTTCTACCAGAATTCTTAGTATATGGGGGGAGGATGTTGGGGGGAGGCTGCCAGATATTGGGTATTTGGTCTATCAAAATGAAAATATACAAAACTACTCACTTTTCATTTCATTTCCTTGCCCCCCGGTCACCTGGTGTTCCTCCTGGTTTTCAGTAGATGATGTAGATTGGTCTCTCCAAATGTTTAAAGCTCTGGGTTCTGGAGGTTCCTGTGGGATCCCAAACTTGGAATAAAGCTCAACCAGGATGTCCTGAAGCCTTTTTGGCTGAGAGGAAACTTTAGGAAACATTGCAGAGTCATTTGTGTCCTTGTCACCTGGAAGGTATATTTCAGGGTAGTCTTCTTGTAGAGAGAGAGCATTGCAGATGACTTGGTCCAGCTCTGGGTCCCTCTCCATGTGTGACTCCTCAGATCTGAACTTAACCTGGACTTTCCAGTCCTTATATAACTACAGGACACTTAGAGAAGCCAAAAATGTTTTTTGGGACACAATAGAAAACATAACTTTGATGTGACTTAAAAGAGATATTGACACCTTCAGGCCTTGATGCTACCTGGACATTCCTACCCACTTCACACCTTAGGTTTTGGACCAAAAAGAAGAGGGATTGTTGCAGAATAATTATGGATAAGTAGGTGTTAAAAAAAACAATAAAAAAGAAACTTCAAGTAGAACAAATAAACATTTCGAGTGGACATGAAAGGAGACAAATTAATAGGTAAATAGATCGCTTTGATACTGACCTTATCCCTAGTGGAAGTTTTAGTGCAAGGAAAAAATCCAAATGAATTACAATAAAAAAAAAGCTTCAGTATAATAAAATAGAATAAAAAATAATGTAAAAATCAAACTTACAATTATTTTTTACGCTCCATGTATTAAGCTTGACATAGACAATTAGCTTTTCTATGTGCCAGTTTTTTCATTTTACTTCTATGTAATTTGTTATTTCTAGTAAGAACCTCCAAAACTAGTTAATATCCTACATTTTTCAAACCAGTGTTTCAGCTTAGAAGGCAGTTATATTGTTCTCTTATGTTTTTGAATACTTTTAATTTTTTTTACACATTAATACTATGTAGCATGTAAAGCCGTATAAATCCTCTCAATTGCAGCTTTATGAACACTGGGCCTTATGTAAGAAAAGCGTCTGGCAGTAAGACTGTCCTTGTTGCCCATAGCAAGCAATCAGAGCTCATGGTGACCAATCAGCACCCAAAGTGATCAATCAGAACCCATAGCAACCAATCAGAGCCCATAGTAACCAATCAGAGCCCATAGCAACCAATCAGAGCCCATAGCAACCAACCAGAGCCCATAGCGACCAATCAGAGCCCATAGCAACCAATCAGAGCTCATAGGAACCAATCAGAGCACATAGCAACCAATCAGAGCCCATAGCAAACAAGCAGAGCTCATAGCAACCAACCAGAGCCCATAGTAACCAATCAGAGCCCATAGCAAGCAATCAGAGCCCATAGCAAGCAATCAGAGCTCATAGGAACCAATCAGAGCCCATAGCAACCAATCAGAGCCCATAGCAACCAATCAACACTCATAGTAACCAATCAGAGCTCATAGGAACCAAACAGAGCTCATAGCGACCAATCAGAGATCAAAGCAACCAATCAGAGACCATAGCAACCAATCAAAGCCCATAGCAACCAATCAACGCTCATAGTAACCAATCAGAGATCATAGCAACCAATCAGAGCTAATAGCAACCAATCAGAGCGCATAGCCACCAATCAGAGCCCATATCAACCAATCAGAGCTCATTGCCACCAATCAGAGCCCATATCAACCAATCAGAGCTCATATAACCAATCAGAGCCCATAGCAACCAATCAGAGTTCATAGCGACCAATCAAAGCTCATAGCGACCAATCAGAGCTCAAAGCAACCAATCAGAGACCATAGTAACCAAAGAGAGCTCATAGCAACCACTCAGAGCACATAGCAACCAATCAGATCACATAACAACCAATCAGATCACATAGTAACCAGACACCATAGCAATCAATCAGAGCCCATAGCAACCAATCAACGCTCATAGTAACCAATCAGAGATCATAGGAACCAATCAGAGCTCAAAGCAACCAATCAGAGCTCATACAAACCAATCAGAGCTCATAACAACCAATCAACGCTCATAGTAACCAATCAGAGCTCATACAAACCAATCAGAGCTCATAACAACCAATCAGAGCTCATAGCAACCAATCAGAGACCATAGCGACCAATCAGAGCTCATAGCAACCAATAAGAGCCCATAACAACCAATCAGAGCCCATAGCCACCAATCAGAGCCAATAGCAACCAATCAGAACTCATAGCAACCAATTGGAGCGCTGCTTTCATTTCATATAGGACTCTAAGAAAATGAAAGCTGAGCTCTGATTGGTTACTATGGGCAACACGGACAGTCTTACTGCTAGACAGTTTTCATACATAAGGCCCACTGTGTTGCAAATTAAGTCAGAGGCAATACTGCTGTGACTATTGGACTTGGCGGTTATATGATCACCAGGCATGCCAGTTCCCGATCATCTCTGGCTGTCATTGGTCGTCCCACAAGACGACTGTCCCTTAGAGGTCTTCTATGACCTTGAGGGAAGATGAATTATGTAAAAATATACATAAAAAGGATAAAAAACAAATAAAGAGATGTTGTCTCAGCCGAGTGACCACAGCCGCCCCCATCATCAGAGATTACGCATATTACTAGTGTTGATCTTCGGATTTGGGTTGATGTCAAATTCAACCCAGGATTCAATTCAGATGGCCCAAATTGGCTTTTGGCAAAGACGGCCAAAAATTCACCCTAACTGTAACCCTACTCCGCCCGTCACACTTGTGTTGTATGTTCACAAGCTCCGCTGAGAATGATGGGAAAAAATAGCGCAGCATGCTCCCCTATTTGTTTCCAGTAAAACAACGAACACCATGACAGAAAAACTGACAGACCCGAGGGAGTCAATGAGCTCTGTTGGGCGCAGTTGGTCTCTGTTGTAAAACGGTTCCGGCTGCACCTCTGAACGGAGCCTCCAATACAGATGTGAACCCGGCCTAGGTTGGTGTTAGGGTTTTGCGTTGTTTCACGGGTTAAAGAAGTTTTGCCAGGATAGACAATAATAAGTCCTTATACATAGAAATGATAGGGCGGCACTCACCAGTCTTCTCCTTTAATACTTTATTAGATATAAAACTTACATCGGGATGCAAACACTTGGCCAACGACCGTTTCGCGTGCTAACCCTCACGCGTTCTCAAGGCATGTCGGGGGATGAAGCGATCTTCCGCTATTTAACTCCCCCTCCGTACCTCACTCAGCTGGTACAATTAAAATCACACACATATATTCAAAAGAGAATACAAACCTATCCATCTCACTTTTTGCTCGCTTCCTATACAAGAGATGTTTTCTTTCTTTTTTTCATTGCTTTCATAAAAGCCTTCGATATATTCTTTTCCTCATATCCTCATCCATATGGACAGTTCTTGAGACTAAGGCCTCGTTCACACGGCTTATTTGAGCACGGATTGGCGCCGTACTCCGCGCCGGATTTGCGCTTCAGTACGGCGCCAATCCGTCGGAGTCATTACGGTAATCCACTGCTCTCATAGAGAACAATGGATTCCGTCGCTCCTCCCCGCTCGGCGAATCCGCCGCGGGGGGAGAAAGTGACATGCACATATATCCAGCGCTAATACGCGCCTGGATAATGGAAGTCTATGGGGCCGGGAGCGGCGCCCCTGCCGCGCTCCCGCCCCGCCCCCGGCCCGCCCCGTATGCACGGCGGACTTGTGTGCTCAATACGGCTCACAAATCCGTCGGGAATAATCCGTGTGAACACGGCCTAAGGCGTAATAATTGCCAATATGAGGATTTTTTACAACAATCATTGGATCTTATGGAAAGGTTAAGAGAACGAGGATATTAGGAAAAGAATATATCAAAGGCTTTTATGAAAGCAATGAAAAAAGAAAGAAAACATCTCTTGTATAGGAAGCGAGCAAAAAGTGAGATGGATAGGTTTGTATTCTCTTTTGAATATAGTTTCATAGTTTCATAGTTTGTAAGGCCGAAAAAAGACGAGACGTCCATCCAGTTCAGCCTGTTGTGCTAAGGTGTTGATCCAGAGGAAGGCAAAAAACCCCCAATGAGGTAGAAGCCAATTGTCCTCATTTTAGGGAAAAATTCCTTCCTGACTCCAATCTGGCAATCAGAAAAATCCCTGGATCAATGACCACCCCTCCAGAATCCTAGTCACTATAACTTGTTATATTATTATGCTCCAGAAATGCATCCAAACCCTTTTTGAACTCTGTTAGTGAATTCACCATGACAAGTCCCTCTGGCAGAGAGTTCCACATTCTCACTGCTCTTACAGTAAAGAATCCTTTTCTAGTTGTCCTCCTAGGGTGATATGTCTAATTACATTAGGAATGCAATAAGAAGGAAGTGGCACATACTTACGACCGATGAGGATTTAAAAGATAAGACCTCACAACCTCCAATAGTCTCGTTAAAAGATGTCAGAATCTCAGGGACAAACTAGTTAGCAGTAAACTTAAGGAAGAGCGTCAGGATTGGCTTAGGAATTTAGTATCGAAGGGAAATCATAGATGTGGAAATTGCAGGATATGTACAAAAGTGATATCAGGGGAGAATATCCGTTTAGGCTCTACAAATCATATAGTAAAAGAACTGATAACGTGTAAAACAGATTACATGGTGTATGCGATGTGGTGTGATTGTGATCGATATTACATAGGCAAAACCATTAGACCTCTTTATAAAAGAATCAAAGAACATATATACTCGATTAAGACGGGAAAAGGGGTACCTCGGTTCATAAATCACATGTGAGACGTACATGGAGGAGATCCATCCGGCATTAAGTTTGCAGGTATTGAAAGAATAAGTAAGGCAGGGGTTAATAAAGACAGACATACAAAATTGCTACAGAGCGAGTCAAGGTGGATATTAAGAGCAGAAGCATTAGGTCCACTAGGTCTAAACAAGAGAAATGACCTTTCAGTATTTTTGTAAAGCTACTTATTCTTATATAGTTATTTATGTTTGAAATGTGGAATGTTTTATATGTGTGTGATTTTAATTGTACCAGCTGAGTGAGGTACGGAGGTGGAGGTAAATAGCGGAAGATCGCTTCATCCCCCGACATGCGTGAGGGTTAGCACGCGAAACGGTCGTTGGCCAAGTGTTTGCATCCCGATGTAAGTTTTATATCTCATAAAGTATTAAAGGAGAAGACTGGTGAGTGCCGCCCTATCATTTCTATGTATAAGGACTTATTGAATGGACTTTCTCTTTCTTGGGGCTTGAGCACCACTACTCCAGATGGAAGCGTTTGGCGTCTTTAACTTATAACTCCCTAAAGTCTGATGACTGCAGATATACCTCTCACTGTGAAGTAGTGCCGCTGAATCTCTTTGAAATTGGGACTTTGCTAATAGACAATAATAACCTGAACCTATCCTGGGAACGGGCCCGTGAAACTCTCAGCACAGGCTGGAAAGCTAATGGAGCTTGTGCACGACTCTACATTGTGTTCTATGGGAGTTCCGAGCAGAGCCGAACATTCTGCGCAGCTGCACTAGGAACTCCCATAGAACAGAATGGAGAGAACACAGCGCTCCCCTGTACTGGGAACTCCCATAGAACAGAATGGAGGAACACAGCGCTCCCCTGTACTGGGAACTCCCATAGAACAGAATGGAGAACACAGCGCTCCCCTGTACTGGGGACTACCATAGAACAGAATGGAGAACACAGCGCTCCCCTGTACTGGAAACTTCCATAGAACAGAATGGAGAGAACACAGCACTCCCCTTGTACTGGAAACTTCCATTGAACAGAATGGAGAACACAGTGCTCCCCTGTATTGGCACCTCCCATAGAATAGAATGGAGAGCACAGCGCTCCCCTGTACTGGGAAACTCCATAGAACGAATGGAGAACACAGCACTCCCCTGTACTGGAAACTCCCATTGGAAAAATGAGAACACATGCTCCCCTATTGGCAACTCCCATAGAAAGAATGGAGAGAGCACAGCGCTCCCCTGTACTGGGAACTCCCATAGACAGAATGGAGAACACAGCACTCCCTGTACTGGGAACTCCCATAGAACAGAATGGAGAGAAGCAACTCCCTGTACTGGGAACTCCCATAGAAGAGAAAGGAGAACACAGCCTCCCCTGTTTCTGGGAACTCCCATAGAACAAAATGGAGAGTACAGCGCTCCCCTGTACTGGGAGCTCTCATGGAACAGAATGGAGAACACAGCGCTCCCCTGTACTGGGAACTCCCATAGAACAAAATGGAGAGTACAGCGCTCCCCTGTACTGGGAGCTCCCATAGAACAGAATGGAGAACACAGCGCTCTCCTGTACTGGAACTCCATAGAACAGAATGGAGAGTACAGCGCCCCCTGTCCTGGGAGTCTCATAGGAACAGAATGGAGAAACACAGTGCTCCCCTGTACTGAGGAACTCCCATAGAACAGAATGGAGTAACAAGCGCTCCCTGTACTGGGAATTCCCATAGAACAGAATGGAGATACAGCGCTCCCCTGTACTGGGAAACTCCCATAGAACAGAAATGGAGAGTACAGGGGGGCTTTTCCGCTGTACTGGGAAGCTTTCCCATAGAACAGAATGGAGAACACAGTGCTCCCCTGTACTGGGAACTCCCATAGAACAGAATGGAGAGTACAGCGCTCCCCTGTACTGGAAACTCCCATAGAACAGAAAGGAGAGTGACTGTACAAGCGGGGCCAGCTTTTCAGTCGGCGTTGCGAGTGGCGGCCATGTTTTCCACTCATGACAGAACTCCTTTATCTTACCACTCTGTGGCGTTCCTGACGAGTCTGGCAGTGCTCCTCGTGCTGCATGGTATGGAAACAACCCTAAGGATACGTCCTTATGATGATCTATAAATCCTCGTTGGATTCTGCCATTGAAAATGGCATTGGACGACGTGGTTTTCAATGAGTATTTTGTATGGAAACGGTCTAGGTATTTGAATGGTTGCTATGGGCAACAAGAAAAGTCTTACTGCTAGACAGTTTTTATATAGGAGGCCTTTAACCTCTAAACCCCAATAAAAAAAATCCTAATTTAGTGTCAGAGTTGGGGGACATTTTTTTGCCAATTAACCCTTAAAAACCCATAAAACCTCTCACTCTATTGCTAATTTAGAATTAGGAATAGGGTAAGAGAAAAATTCCCGGTTTGGGGAACCCTGATTTTTTTCACAGATTTGGTTGAACGATTGTCAAACTATTTCTAAACCACCAGAAACAAAAAAAGGTTCCTAATAAAACTAAAAGAGAAGCAAAAAGTGACCAAAAATACATAAAAAATCCATCTCTATGTTTTAAAAAAGAAAATATGAAAAAATAATGCCCCGTGTGACCATGATAAGACTGGTGTTTCCTCACGTAACAAAGGAGTCTTTGGAGCCCTCAGATGCCAGGGGGGCTCCTGCCCCGTCTGCCCCTTCTGTATCCGGAGGGTCCATTACACACACTGTATATAGAGTGAATTTAACCAGACTGCTATACACAGCACAGGAACCTAATGGCCATTAGGATATGATGAACATCCTCATGAACAATAATGGCCGCCATTGAATCCACAAGTGGAGGACATTAAAGGGCCGGGGCAGACGCCTCATCAGCAGGAGCAGGTCAATATCTATGACATCAAAGGGAATCAACTGATGAGCAGAATGAGCTCCAATCCACTCCCAGCCGTCAGTACAAAGCAAGGTATGTTATCTACCTGTTTTCATCGTGAATTTCAGACCAGGGAACACAAACCTACATCCCAGAGCCAGACATAGACAAATCCAGAACAATCCCAGCTCTCCCAACCTGTATATAATGTATAAAGTATTTGTATTCAGGCACAAAAGCAACGGCTCAAACTGAGAACTCGGAAAAGGCTCAGACAGAGGCGGAAATATTGCTTCATATAAGTGAATAAATACATTTATCACATCTAACTCTCTCATATCTATCTATTTCATATTTATCTGTCAATCTATCTCTTATC
This sequence comes from Phyllomedusa bahiana, assembly GCA_025379985.1. NCBI lineage: Eukaryota > Metazoa > Chordata > Amphibia > Anura > Hylidae > Phyllomedusa > Phyllomedusa bahiana. The sequence continues at coordinate 24,879 of JAODAL010004998.1, forward strand.
TATCTATCTATCTCATATCTATCTATCTATCTATCTATCTATCTCCTATCTATCTCCTATCTATCTATCTCCTATCTATCTATCTATCTATCTATCTATCTATCTATCTATCTATCTATCTATCATATATCCCATATCTATCTATCTCATATCTATCTATCTATCTATCTATCTATCTATCTATCTATCTATCTATCTATCTCATATCTATCTATCTTTCTATCTCCTATCTATCTATCTATCTATCTCCTATCTATCTCTCTATCTCATATCTATTTATGTCTCTCATATCTATATATCTATCTATATCTATCTCCTATCTATCTATCTATATCTATCTCATATCTATCTATCTATCTATCTCATATCTATCTATCTCATATCTATCTATCTCATATCTATTTATCTCATATCTATCTATCTTCCTATCTATCTATCTATCTCATATCTATCTATCTATCTATCTATCTATCTCATATCTATCTATCTATCTAATATCTATCTATCTATCTATCTATCTATCTCATATCTATCTATCTCATATCTATCTATCTCATATCTATCTATCTATCTATCTATCTGTCTCATATCTATCTATCTATCTCATATCTATCTTATATCTATCTTTTCCATTTCTATCTACATCATACCTATCTCTTTATTTCATATCTATCGATCTCATATATATCTATTTCATATTTATCTGTCCATCTAGATCATATCTATCTACCTTTCTTTCTATCTATCAATCTATCTCATATCTACTCATATCTATCTATTTCATATTTGGCTGTCTATTCATATCATATCTACCTTTCTTTCTTTCTTTCTCTCTCTCTCATATCTATCAATTTATTTCATATTTATCTGTCAATCTAGATCATATCTATCTACCTTTCTTTATTTCTATCTATCTACTCATATCTATATTCTCTCTATCTATCTATTTCATATCTATCTATCTCATATCTATCTATCCATATCTATCTATCTATCTATCTATCTATGTCATATCTATCTATCTCATATCTATCTATCTATCTATCTATCTCATATCTATCTATCTATCTATCCATCTATCTATATATGTCATATCTATCTTTTATCTATTTATCTATCATTGTTGTGTTACATCTATGTATCTGTCATCTTTCATTTGCTTCATGCCTATCTATCTCACGTCTATTTATTATCCATCTTTCTTGCTCACATCTATCTCATATCTATCTATCTATCTATCTATCCCTATCTGATATCTATTTATCTATCTTATGACCATCTATGTATTTATAATCGATGTATAATTTTTATCTCATATCTACTTATCAGCTGCCTCGTGTCTATTATTTTGATCTATCTCTCTACTGTATATATTTATTATCGATCATCTGTCATGTCTGTTTAACTTTTATATCTTTTATCTATCTTTATATTTTTTTATCTATCTTACTGATTTCTATCTTTCTTTTTATCTATCTACCCTATATGTACATAACTACCTGTCTATTTATCTACATATTTTGATATCTATGTATCCAATATCTATGTACCTCCTGTGTTATCCCATTTTTATATAATCTCTATAGTGTCATTATATCTCATATATGTCTGTTTTTCTACTTAGTAGACCATTTCCAATATGGTAGTGATGGAACAGGATTTTTTGTGTAGTTCAAGGCTTAAAGAAGAGGTGTAAACAGAAATTCTGCCACATCAAAGCTTCAGCTGAAGACTGTCATCTACATAATAATCCTACAATATGCATCTAGGCATTGTTCTACACTCTGTGGTCTGAATGGTCAGGGGTAAGATCAGAAGTTCCTCCGGGAGGGGATATTATTTTTGTCACTCATTAGAAATATCAAAAGAAAGTCCACTTTGTTCTTCAGGACACACCTAATTCCTATAAAAGATGGTTGAGGAACTTCATTCCATCATACCACCCAGTGCACAGCCATGGACTCAGAACTAGACCAGGTCCTCTCCACCATACTTTCTTTAGAAGAAGACTATCCAGTATTTTCTCCTTCCCAGATTCATCAGGAAACTTCAACCAGTTCCCTCCACCAATCTCCTAGACTCTTCTCCTCTGTGGAAACTCAACAAGATGGAGAAAAGTCTGAGACCCTGAAGAAAACTCTGGTGGAGATTTACAATCTTATAGGAATCCAACGTCTACAAGGCTCGAAGAACTTGGTTACAAAGAAACCATCAGAGACATCGAAGATACCATCGTCATCATCATCAACCTTGGACAATGTTACCAATGATAGTTTTCCTGCTCCATCTAAACGTAAGTCAATTAATGGTCATCTCTAACGTCAGCCATGTGGTACATCTCTAAAATATATCTTTCTTTAATATGTATATACACTACTCACAAAAACTTAGGGATATTTGGCTTTTGGTTGAAATTTCAGGATGGACATAAAATTTCTTGTAATTTTTATAAATTAACTAAATGAGCCGATCTCTTCCCTTTAGATGCACTCGTCCAACTGTCCAATGTTTCACTACCTTTTGCACAACTTGCTGATCTCTAACAAGAAGCTTTACAGCAAAATTCCCAACAGGTGTTTGATCCCTGAATCGTCCAATAAAGTTAGGGGATCAATTTGAATTGGGATTTAAACCGTCCTCCTCATCCTAATGTGCCTTGTTAGGGTACGGCCATAACGTGAAGGCAAAATACTGGTCAGCTTCTGTTTAAGAATCCAGCCGGTATTTTATTGTCTTTTAAAGGGTTATGTGGGATGGTTCTGTCCACGGTTTGCAGATTCACCTGTCCCTCACAACTTCTGAAAACCGGGTGGAAGATTGTGCATGTTCTGAACTTTTTGGAACGCCCGCGGTATGAAAATCCGCTCAGTAGAAAACTGTGCAGTGTAGACTACTGGGCGGATTTTTTTAATAAGGCAATGGGAAGGGTTGACAGTCGGTTTTCAGGTGGTTCTCAAATCCGAAAGCTGCCTGGAAATCCGACCAAAAACCCTATTGTGTGGACATACCCTTAGAGATCAGCAAGTTGTTCACAAAGTACTGAAACATTTGACAGTTGGATGTGTGCATTATAAGGCTAAGAGATCGGCTCATTTAGTTAATTTAGATTGTTTAGTACATGTATGTATGTGTGTATGTATGTATATACTTATCTGGATGTGTGTGTGTATGTATATATTTATATATGTGTGTGTCTCTTTATTTGTGTGTGTGTATATGTGTATCTATGTATATATATGTGTGTCTATATATGTGTGTGTATGTGTATTTGTGTGTCTATTTATGTGTGTATATGTATATATGTGTGTATAAATATGTGTGTATATGTATATATATGTGTGTGTATATATGTGTGTGTTATGTATGTGTGTTATATATGTGTGTGTATGTATATATATATGTGTGTGTGTATATATATATATATATTTTTTTTGTATATATATATATATATTTATGTGTGTGTGTATCTATGTGTGTTTGTATATATATATATGTATATATATATGTGTGTGTGTATCTATGTGTGTATGTATATATATATGTGTGTGTGTATCTATGTGTGTATGTATATATATATATATATGTATGTGTGTGTGTATCTATGTGTGTATGTATATATATATGTGTGTGTGTGTGTGTATGTGTGTATATGTGTGTATGTATATATATGTGTGTATATATATGTGTGTGTATTATTGTGTTATTATGGGTATATATTGTGTGTATATATATGTTGTGTATGTATGTATATATGTTGTTGTATATATGTTATGTATGTTATATATGTGTGTATATATATGTTTGTATATATGTGTGTGTGTATATATATGTGTGTGTATATATATATTGTTTGTAGTTATATATATATGTTGTAATATATGTGTGTATGTGTTTATATATGTGTGTGTGTGTTTTTTATATATATATGTGTGTGTATATATATGTTGTGTTTGTTGTATATATATATATATGTGTGTGTATATATGTGTGTGTGTGTATTTATATGTGTGTGTGTATATATATGTGTATGTATATATATGTGTGTGTATATATGTGTATATATATGTGTGTATGTATATATATGTTATGTAATATTATATTATTGTGTCTATTTATATTAAGTTGTATATTTATTAATTGATGGATATATTATAATAATCAAAATATAAATTTTATTCTACTTTTAATTCAAATATGTAGTTTTTTAATGTGGATCATCTCTATATATTCCAATTGTTTTATATTTATTTATTATTAGACTTTTTGATCCGATTTTACTAAAAGACAATATGTAAGAATTATAATTAAAAATGTTCATTTTGCTCATTTTGCAATATTCTCTTATCTTGTATCTCCAGGAACATTTACTGGAAAAGAGAATGAGACGTTCAAGAAGGCCCGGGTTGAAAATCACAAGCCGATGGCGTCGGACGCCAATAACAGATGTAGAAAGAGGACAAACTACAGTAAGGAACAGACGGCCTTCCTCATGAGAGAGTTCGATCGAGACCCGTATCCGGATTACACCCGAAGATGTCAGATTAGCCATTTGTCTGGAATTTCTGAGCCGAGAATTCAAGTAAGAAAGGACTTTAATTAATCAGATGGGGAATAAAATATAACTTTTAATAATGCCTAGATAAAAAGGTAGCCAAAAACTACCCAATAAATACAAAAAATATAATAATATGAAAATGCATGTCTGAACCCCAAATTGCCTATAACTACTCTACAAAAACCCTGCCTAATGATACGGGATATGCGCCCCAATAAGGGCGTTCCCGTCCGGAACCTAATACCTATGACAATAGCCCTAAAAAATCCCTAACAAGAAAGGACTTTATAATGACATAAAATATTAGAATCATCACAATAATCACATCTTATTAATTAACTGTAATATTTACAGCACAATATCAGCAGCTCTCTACAAACGCCAAATAAAACCAGTCAAAGTGGATACAGGAAATTTTACTATTAATTGTTATTATTATAATTATTATTTGTATCATCCAATATTAATCTAACTAATAATTATGAACAATAATTTAAAGTTTAATGATGAATTAGTGTTACTATAATATATTATCAAAACTATAATTTGATCAGACTACTGTGTATTAGAAATGAGTAAGAATGATACATAAAAATGCTAAAAAAAACTAAGTTTGACTTAAAATTACTAATATAAATAACAATTATCACTATTAAGAATAAACACATTATAGTTTTGATAATATATTATAGTAACACTAATGATGAATTAGTGTTACTATAATATATTATCAAAACTATAATTTGTTTATTCTTAATAGTGATAATTGTTATTTATATTAGTAATTTTAAGACAAAGTTTTTTTTAGCATCTTTATGTATTATTCTTACTAATTTCTAATACACGGTAGTCTGATCATTTTTTATGTGTATTTATTGTCTTTAACTATTATTAAAGCAACATCAATAATTATAATTAAAATAATAACATCAATAATAATTATTATGAAAATAATAATAACATTCATCAAATAATGAAAAAAATGTGAGTATAAAAATGAAATAATAATAACAATAGTTATAATTACAACGAAGAAGATGAAAATAAAAATAAAATAGTAATCATGAGAATTGTTATTTAGATTAGTAATTGTATGACTAATTTAATGTTTTTGTAATATTATGTATATAATATTATTTATTATTCTTACTAGTTAGCAAAATAGTTTGATTATTTTTTTACTATTATGTATTGTCTTTAACTTTTATTAAAACAACATCAATAATAATAATAATAATAATGATGAAAATAATAATAACAACAATAAGGATTATGATAATAAAAATATAATAATATCAATGGTAATAATAATGATAATTGTAAAAATATAATAATAATGATAATAATAATAATTATGGACATAAAAATGAAAACTAAAAATATTAATTACAGCAATAATTATGGAATAACAATAAAATAATTTTAATGAAGATGATAAACAAAATAAATATAACAATATCAATAATAATAATAATAATAATAATTTAAATAATAATGATAATTATTAAAATAAAATAATAATAATTAAATAATTCTGAACATAAAAATAAAAACTAAAAATATTAATAACAGCAATATTTATGGAATAATAATAATACAATAATTTGAATGAAGATGTTGAAACAAAATAAATATGCCAATAGCAATAATAATAGCAATGAGGATAATAGAATAAATATAATAGTAATAATAATGAAAATAATAAAAGTAAAATAATAATATTTATAATCATAATGAATTCATTCGACCATAATGAAACATGTTGAGATTGGAGTATTTTTGGGGGCTTTTCTTTATAATTTTTTATCAATGATGACTTTTTTTCTGTTTTCCTTTAGGTTTGGTTTCAGAATAGAAGAGCCAGACATTTACTAAAACCATCCAAAGCTGATGACGACTCCCAACACATGGTTCCCGATTCCACAGCAACAGAAAACACGTGCACAGGTTACAGTGAGACTCCCTCCCATCTACAGCCGTGTAGAGAAGCTCACACTTCGGACGCCGAGTGGATACCGCCAGACCTGGCGTCACTCTTTTATTAGACCATTTGTCCACCGCGCATAGTGATATCACCAAGATGTTATACTGTTCTATTGTGTAGGCACTTACTGGAGGCAGAACTGGAGATAATGTGATTATAAGGTTAAATAATATTATATATATGTCTCAGAGAAATACTGTATACGATGTTTGTTTTAATTAATTAATTAATTTAATCTCTTAATAAAATTGTCCCACTTAGTTCTTATTAGATTTATGGGAAAAATATGTGTTTTTGTGTGGTGTTTGTGTGTGTGTGTGTGTTGTCTCCGATATCTCAACTTTCTAGTATGTGGTCATAATAGTGTGACTCAGTTATTATCTCACCTTCCTAATATGCGGTCATAATAATGTGACTCATTATATATGTATGTGAGTGTGTGTGTTGATTCCGATATCTCACCTTCCTAGTATGTGGTCATAATAATGTGACTCAGTTATTATCTCACCTTCCTAATATGTGGTCATAATAATGTGACTCATTATATATGTGTGTGTGTTGATTCCGATATCTCACCTTCCTAGTATGTGGTCATAATAATGTGACTCAGTTATATATATATATATATGACCACATACTAGGAAGGTGAGATATCGGAGTCAACACACACACATATATAACTGAGTCACATTATTAAGACCACATACTAGGAAGGTGAGAAATCGGAGTCAACACACACACATATATAACTGAGTCACATTATTATGACCACATACTAGGAAGGTGAGATATCGGAGTCAACAAGTTGGCTCATCACAAGGTCTATCAGTTCTAATGTGGCAGACTTGGCAGTGGCTTTGGCTCGTAGGCTTCGTAATAGTGAGATCATAGAAAGCCTGTTTATATGGGGTCGTTTCAAAGCTTATCAAGACAAGGGCTCTGTGAAACAGGTCACAAGGGCATAAAAGCTTCCCCAATCAGGCTAACGTAGGGACACTAGGAGCCTCTGATCAATACATGAGGGTTCGATAGCACCCTGTTTTTCTATTTTCCAAACTTCACGGTATCCATAGTTCCCCATTTGACAATACTATGTCTGATGGTCTCAGGGGAGGTCCCATGCAGTTCATTAATTGTAAATCTGGATTTCATTTTGAATTTGAGACTCTTTTTAATTGTAGAAATAAAAGTTGTATTTTATACACGTATATGTTGCCTTCCAATATTGGTCGTTGTTTACACTCAATAGATATCAATAAAGAGACCTAAATTTACAGTGTCCATTCTCTTTGATCCCTGTTATTCAGCAGTGTTGTCTTTTAACATATATAAAAACATGTTGCCCCCTTCAAAGGTCTAACCTAGAGGATGACAGTCCAGGATCAAAGAAATAGGTGACGCCCATCAAAACAAAACGGAAGTTCCCTTTGTTTTCTATTGTACCTATTTCTGTGAATGTCACCATCCCACTGTATCCCTCCACCTGATCTCTCTATCACAGTCAATGGCTGCACTCTCTCACCAGCTCCACAGGTCCGCTGCCTTGGGATAACCTTTGACTCCCATCTGTCCTCCAAGCCCTCACCTCTGCTGCCACCTCCACCTGAAAAATATCTCCCAAATCCGCTCATTCCTTCACTTTGATAGCACAAAACTTGTGGTCCATGCCCTTGTCATCTCCCGCCTAGACTATTGCAACATCCTTCTCTGTGGCCTCCCAGTTAGCACCCTCTCTCCCTTCCAATCCCTCCTCAACTCTGCTGCCCGTCTCATCCACCGCTCTCCTCGCTACTCCTCTGCCTCTCCCCTCTGCCAATCCCTTCACTGGCTTTCCATTGCCCAGCGAATCCAGTTCAAGCTACTAACCATGACCTACAAGGCTCTCCATAACCTCTTCCCTCCATACATCTCTGCCTTAATCTCCAGATACCTCCCCTCACGCAATCTCCGCTCCTCACAGGACCTTCTTCTCTGCTCTTCTCTTATCAGCTCCTCACATAACCGTCTCCAAGACTTCTCTCGTGCTTCCCCAATTATCTGGAACTCACTGCCCCAACACATCAGACTCTCCCCCACTCTCACTGGCCTCAAAGGTAACGTGAAAACCCATTTCTTTAGGAGCCTATAACCTACAATAACCCCGTTGCCACCCTTCAGAAACATATCCGCCCCTCACCTTCTGTCTCTTTCCCCCTTCCCTGTAGACTATAAGCCCTCACGGGCAGGTTCCTCTCTCCCTCTGGTCCAGTTGTTTCTCATAGTCACCTTGTCCTTGTTTGACCAATGTCAGTTTTGTAACCACCTCAAATGTACAGCGCTCTGGAACCAAGGGCGCTCTAAAATAAATAATAATAATAATAATAATGTATACTTTTCTCTTCAAATATTGGTCTTATCCTTTCTCTTAGAAGAATAGTAGAGTTCAGTCAAGGCTATTGAGCTAGGATTATACATAAGTCTTGCCCATGAAGAAGACTATCCAGCACTGCCCCGCCCCTGAGGAGCCAGGGTATCTATTTACTAATTGTAATACTTTGATTTCTGACTTTATTTTACTAAAGAAGACTCCAGAATCTCTCATCACTTCATATATTATGTTGACTGTGTCCCATTTTAAGTATTACAGAAAACAAGCTGAATATTCACTTAAGATTACCAATATGGCCCTCTCTGTGCAGAACAGATCTTATTGAACATTCCTATGAATATATTCATTTAGGATTAGGAATTTGGATTTTGTTTTGGTATAGATAATAAATATTGAAATTTATAGGTAGTATATTCTCTATGACCACTGGGAATTGATCTGTTATTCTAAGATATTGGATGTACAACGTTTAGATGGTTACTTTATTGCTTCTCACAACAATTGGTGCCATTGGTCCTGGACGCTCTGGTTTACCACTTTGCCTTGTTGCATGGCATGGTATTATTACAATTACTACAGTATAATTTTTATGCACTATATAAATTATTATATGGGATGGGTCAAGTGTCCCAGGGAGTCCTTTTATTTTAGAAACAAATGGGAAAATGACCCATCTGAATACCCGGGAAAGTAATGGAAGAGGGGGCCTATCTTTTAGGCTACGTCTGACATGTGGCTGCCATTTTGGATCATGGGAAAGTTTTTCGAATTGGAAGGTGGTCATGTAGCCTACCTAGTACGACCAGGATTGTCTCAGAAATCGATTGCATCAGTCAGATTGGCAATATCTCTTGTGGTTCAAAAGTTATGGACACAGAAAGTTGGCCTTCAGCTCTGTGTTCAGCACCAGGGACAGCACATTGAACACATCACATAGCTGCTGCTGCTGCTTTTATTGCAAATTTCTCTGTTGATAACTTTTGAACCACATGAGATATTGCAGATCTGATTTTGGCAATTTCTGAGACAGCTGGGTCTGGTCTGGTACATGACCACCTTCAGGTAATTTTCCCTTTCGTCCTTCTGACTCATCCTGTAGATTGACTTCTACTTTTCTGTACTGTTTTGCATTGAACAGACCTAAATGATATGAGGAGACTCATTTTTAGCCCTCACCCTGTAGATTACTTATATACAGGCAGTCCCCGACTTACATCGTTCCGACTTAAGTCTGTCCATTAGTTACAAACAAAGACTTATGGGGCATGCTGGCACATGTAGTTCCATGTTCCACAGCAGATAGTAGCTGTGGAACGACAAGTTCCAGCAGGTCACAGCAGCACATGAGGTGAGAAATCTTCTTAAAAGGGGCACAGACAACACTAAAAAGAAAATTATTCAAAACTAAAAAGAAATCTTTTGTGCTGGAGTTACATTTAATAACTGTTCCGACTTACATACAAATTCAACTTAAGAACAAACCTACAGTCCTTATCCCGTCTGTAACCCGGTGACTGCCTGTATTTAGCATTATATTTTACCTTTTAAAATATTGTGAGAGTTGTTGTATTATTTTACATATTTTACCAAAAATAAATGTGTTAAATTTGATGTATATATATATTTTTTTCATTTAAAGCCCACACTTGCTGTTCGCCTTTGGTTGAACTTGGCCTATTGTTGTTGGGGAGTGTGGGATATCAGTCACTTGGTGCATTACATGTGATACAAGACTGGCATCCCAAAAAAGCCTATTTATCTGCAAAGTTAGGGGCCCTTTACACGGCACAGGACAAATACTGATCGGAAATCCCGACTGGTATTTGCTCTGTTTAGGGGTCATGTACACGGCTGCAGATGGCGGATTTTGTCCATATTTTGCAGATCAAGCCTCCCCCTTCGTGCCGACATGTTCATGTTCCACCCAAAAACCTGGCAGAAGAATGAACATGTTCTATGTTTTTCAGATCGCCGGCGGTGTAAAAGACTGTCCGGCAGAAAATCCATACGCTGGGGACCGCTGCACGGATTTTCCATTGAAGTCCGTGTAAAAGGTTGACACCTGGTTTACAGCCGGCTTTCAAAACAAAAAACAAAAAAAGTCTGTAAAACCGGACCATAGGGACGTGCCTTTAATTCCATGCACCTCCCTTCCTTTTTAGGCTACATCTATACAATAATTATTTACTGTTGGATTTTTAAGCAGATTCGTTATATAGAATCCACAAATCTGACTGTACCGTAAATCATCCCCATAGACCTCAGTAGAAGATCGAGCTGTGTAGCTCGGATTTTCTGAGGTTGGATTTCAAATCTGAAATACGTTCAAAAAACGTAGAACTTAGAAAACTTAAAATCACTTGAAAACGGTGGATTATAGTAAAGTTCAATGGGCGGCAGAAATCTGAAAGCCGACTGCAAAATCTGGGCAAAAAAAAGTGGTAAAAAAACCCGTAAACCGACAGTTAAATACTGGTTGGATTCTATAAGGCTATGTTCACTCGGGCAAATTTCATTGCGCATTTTGCCGTACAATACTGTACGCGCGGGGAGATAAGTGACATGTCAATTACTTGCCGCGAGAAATGACTGTGCCACGTGCCGTGGGAGTAAACGTGTATTATTGCGACTCCCAAATCACCCGGCGTAATTGCGGCCGTACTGTACGCGCCGCAATTACGCCATGTGAACATAGCCTAACAGAATCCAATGGTATTTTACAATTGCTGTGTGCCTTAAGAGAGTGGAGAGAGGCGCTGCTTTATCTGCATTTCGCCCTTGTGCAATCTCTCCTTCAGTACACAGTGGTTTTTTTCTGCATTATGCTGGGAACTGCCACTGATAGAGTTGGATATACTCACTACCCAAGAAGGGACACTTAGGGCAGTTTTTCAGCCAGTTTGTGGTTTTTCAGACCGCCTGAAAAACCGTCTGAAAATTAGCACAATTGTGCTCTATGGAAAACCCGTGCAGGAGTCCCCACTGCACGGGTTCTCCGCCCGACGGTTTTGCCACCGGCGGTCCGGCAGCAAAACATTAAACATGTTCATTCTTCTGTCCGGTTTCTGGATGGAATAAGAACATCTCAATGGGAGGGGGGAGAGCTGTTCTCCGCTCATCGCGGAGAATAGCCGTCCCCCCCGCGGCTGTGGGGAAGACCGCAAAACTGGACAAATACCGTCCGGCAATCCGGCCGGTATTTGTTCAATGTCGTGGGGACATGCCTTTATTGGGGTGTTTGATTGCTGGCTACTGCAGGAGAGTGAATGATGAGTCACATAGTTTAGTGAACCAAGATGACTCTGAGGGATAAACCTCAGAACGAGTTGGGAGAGGGTTCCATGAAATTACATCATCAATGACAATTTATATCAACTTATAACAGTTCTGAAACTTATCTTGTAATTTAAATAAAGGTGCTACTTATCAGAATATCTTAATATCTAACTACTTTCTGGAATGAGATCCAATATTTGAAGGGTTGTTGCCCTAATATTGCTCGTTTTTCCTTCGCTCCCGGCTGTCAGTCTGTTCATCGCCGATGAAGCAGTGAACGGACTTCATTCAGGTGACAGTCGCAGCTAATTACAGGCCACAGGGGTCACGTGCAGGGGATGTTATGGCCTGTGATTGGCTGCACCTGTCCCGTGAATGATGAAAGTTCACTGCTCACTTGAATGGTCCTGTAGCCAGGAGTGGAGAAGACCGTCCGGGACGTAAGTAAGAGTCTTAGCTTCCATTTGTACTCATTCCATCGATGGACAATTGATTAATGTTAGGTTCCAGATACCCCTTTAATTAAAACATCAAATGCATCTCTTTATATGTCATAACACTAACCACATCTCAGGGGGTGAGGAAGCGATCTAAACGCGAAACGTGCATTACAAGCTGTACCCTTTCAGCTACCCTCCTATTGGTTAGTATTGCCTTGGTGTATTTTGTGTAGATTCCTTTTGGTGCTATTCCTTACCTTGTATTGATATTTTTGCAGTAATATGGATAATTATTCATTTTAGTGACATCAATGATTTGGTAGGATAATATATACACTATGAAACACTAACTGAGGTTAGCGTGGATATACGGTCAACTTGTGTTGTACTTTTGGTGACCTTCTGTCTACCTCATATTTTTATATGTTTTTAACATTTTTGGATTAATAAAGATTTTGATATATTGGGATCATAGACTCTCGTTTTTGGTGATTTATTGGGATGTATTGCAATTTTGGAGAGTGATCTAGATATGAAAGGGGGCCAGACAGTGTGTAGGCCCAGCCTTAGGAGCAGTTGGGATGTTGTATTGGTTTGCTGTAGTGCCCTTTACATGTATAGAATAAAATATCTTTGATGCTCAGCACAGAATTCGAAGGACCGTTTACATACAAAACACCCTTGTGTCTTATGTGGTTCAGGGATCAAAGCAATGGGTACGGCCTCAACATTACAAAAACATCAAAAAGTTGTTCCCCCTTTTGTTTGCTAGTACACTGGTCCAGGATGATATAAAAGTTTCCCTCAAATACTAGACCCCCTCTTTCACAGAGCATCTTGAAGTAGGCTCATGGATTGAGCAACCATGTCCCTGCACGATCCATCTTCTTGAAGCCGACTATCCAGCCATTGTCCTCGCTCTCCAAAGAGCCAGGACCATCCGTCAAGTAAGTCCTTTACTTCTAGTGATTTTTATTCCTCTAAAAGAAAAAAAAAAGACATAGAAAGGTTTCTTGTCACTGAGTTATTCTACAGCTGCAGCGTAATTATATTCATATTAGCATTAAGAAATATCATATTGAAGAGAAGGGACCGTTATAACAAGTATGACTCCCACTGAGGACTGACAACGAAGACAAACCCAGGAAGCAACTCAAAAGTAAGTCTAAAATTTTTGTTTAAAGCACAAATATCACTGAATATTTTATGTATAATTTAATTTCCAAATATTTAAAATTTCTAAATTTCCATAATAATTTATTTAATGCCCCGGGATCCGCGTGACCCATTTTGAGCCGCCCCCTCTTTCCCCTCCCCCCCCCTTTTTTTTTTTTTTTATTTATTTTATTCTTTATATTTATTTAGGTTAGATATTGAACCTCTGCCCTCCAGGACCTATGTTAACTTATCTCCTACTGCTGGTGCCTTATTTATAGATGCTTCATCGATAAACATGATTCGGCTCTTATAGCTCAGGAACGCCTAGTTACACTTGCTTCCCTTATAGGGTCTATCCCAAGTGTATTCTGGACGCTCTTCTCCGATACTGGCACCTTACGAAACTGAAACTTAGGTTCCTCGACTGGACTAGTTTGATTAGCAGATGTTAATTAGCAATATCCAAGCAGTTGCTGTTGTAGCTTGTTCATACCTGACTCATTTGCTTACTTTCCTCTGTGAGTTTTACTGTTTAAAAAAAGAACTGTTAATAAAAATGTAAATATTAAAAATAATTTATTTAAAATTTCCAAATGTATAAAATAATTTCAATGAAGTGGAAATTGATTTATAAATTAAGCATTTTTCAGCTGAGGACAATATTACATGATACTAGTTATTACTTATATAGAATCATATTGATAAGAAATACAATAATATGTTCTCTATGACAAAAATTATATTGGACAGTTAATAAATATATAGAATTTATTCATTTTTTTCATTAACGTTCTAAAAAAAACAACTAATTAAAAAAACCTAAATTTTTTCCCTACAGGAAATAATTGTGATGAGGGACAGGCTACATGTAAGAAGCCCAGAGTAGAGATCGGTAATGTTCAGCCAATGTCTACTGGTGTTGAATCCAGAATGAAGACCATCTACAGCAAGGAGCAGATCAAGTTCCTTCAGAACCAGTTTGTCTATAATCCATATCCAGATTTTGTAAGCAGATGTCATATTTCTCAGATTACAGGAATCCCGGAACCTAAGATACAGGTAATGATATAAAATCAAAAAATCTTATATCTGTACTATTATTACATCATTATGTTTTTTTCTTAATATTTCTAAAAATGTATAATTATAATAAGAATTTACAGGCAGTCCCCGACTTACACCGTTCCTACTTACATCTGTCCCCTAGTTACAAACGGAGACTTATGGGGCATGCTGGCACTTGTAGTTCCATGTTCCACACCAGATAGTAGCTGTGGAACGACAAGTGCCAGCAGGCCACAGCAGCATATGAGCTGAAGATGAGGTGAAATCTTCTTAACAGAGGCACAGACAGCAAAAAATCCCTGCACTATTCGAAATGAAAAAAAACTTTGTGCTGGAGTTACATGTAATAAATATACCTGTTCCGACAAATTCAACTTAGGAACAAACCTACAGTCCCCATCCCATTCATAACCCGGGGACTGCCTTTATATTTATATGACTTAGAAGTCATCTTACCCCTCTCTTGTTTTGAGGCAGTAAAAACCACTTTCACACTAAATTTCCTTAGGCTCCAGAGGGGAAATGATTGTGAGGACTTCCCTCTATCTATACAGGGCAGGTGCACGTCCACTTTTGAGTATTTTTTGGAAGTCCCTCTCAAAGTAATCCCTGAACATGCAGGATTTATTGGAATATCTGGTAATTGGTTTTAAAGTAAGCCTCGTGAGGTTTTCTTCTGCTAGAACTCTGGAGCCCAGATATCTTAGGGGAACTGTACATTATAGAGTCATAGCTAAGGTTCACTGGAGGATCCTTTGGTATTTTGGTGGGCCAGTCCAAACCTGAGCGCAACAGTATATAAGAGAGACAATAGAAAACAATATATTTTCTCTAATGTTTTAATTTTTTACAGATTTGGTTCCAGAATCGAAGAGCAAGACATCCCTCAAGATGCAGTCAAACCACCCAAAAGAAGACAACCCACATTCTTCATGATGCCCATAAGAAACCTCCAATGACCTCCACTGAGGTCCTATGGCTGTAATGAGATATTGCATCAAAAGAAACCTCTGTATTTTATCTATAGTGCATCCATTCTGGTTTTTATAGGAATGGCATCTAAAGTGTTAAGTTATGCCCACTTAGGACCTCAAAACTGTCTAGGTCTAATACTTTCTTTGTTGCCCATAGCAACGAACCAGAGCCCATAGTAACCAAATCAGAGCTCCCCTTTCATTTTTTTCAGAGCACTATATGAAATGAAAGAGAAGCTCTGATTTGGTTGTTATGGGCTCTAATGGGTGGCTGTGGGCTCTGATTGATTGCTATAAACTTTGATTGGTTGTTATGGGCTCTGATTGGTTGTTATGGGCTCTGATTGGTTGCTATGGGCTCGGATTGGTTGCTTTGGGCTCTGATTGGTTGCTATGGCCTCTGTTTAATTGCAATGAGCTTTGATTGGTTGATATGGGCTCTGATTGATTGCTATGGGCTCTGATTGTTTGACATGAGCTTTGATTGATTGCTATCTTCTCTCATTGGTTGCTATGGGCTCTGGTTGGTTGCTATGGGCTCTGATTGGTTGCTATGGGCTCTGTTTAATTACTATGAGCTTTGATTGGTCGCTATGAGCTCTGATTGGTTGCTATGAGCTCTGATTGGTTGCTATGAGCTTTTATTGGTTGATATGTGCTCTGGTTGCTATGGTCTCGGATTGGTTGCTATGGGCAACAAAGATAGTCTTAGACTGAGACAGTTTTCATACATGTCCACCATAGTTTTTGTACTTATCTAAGAATATGATAAAATGTTTTTGCTCTATTTTTTTTTTACTATTGATATCCGGGCTGGTGTGGACTTTAATCACAGCACGGAGCAATAGAAGTAATTGGGGCACAGCGACTAAAGTTTCCAAGTCTCATTCAAAGAAATGTTAGTATTAGGGCTTGTTCACATGGCGTTGTTCACAAAGCACAGTGGCATTCATATGACAAAGTAGCGAGCAGAATCTCCCTGCTAATTGTTTAGATCCGTCTCTGGGTCGGTCCTGTCGGTCCCAAAGACGGATCCATAAAGGGCTTGTAACATGGAGTGAAAGCTACGTGTGAACAAGCCCTTACTGGTTGTGTTATATATTTTTAAAATTATTAATATTAAAGGGTTACTCTGGTTTTAAACAAAAATGTTTTTTGTAGTGTTTTTGTTTTTCCTACAGGTTACCCCTTTGGACTACAATGGACTTGCTGGACGATGTTGAACCAGTGTTGAATCCATTTCTTTATTAAAATACAGTAGTCAACAAGTAATGTAGCTAGGGAGGGTGCATTTAAATAAAGTTCCTCTGGTTGTTTGTGTTTTTTTTTTTTTTTACCATGCTAGTGTTAATAATGGGGGCATCTGACAGATATCTCTCAATTAATAGCACTGTAACTTGGTGTCAGCCAGAGGTGTATTTTGTCATCTCAAGGCTGACACTAACCCCCTTTCAGCATTACTCCAGTACCCAAAACACCAGGGTTAATGGGAAGACCCAGTTAACAGTCAGAAGCAGATGCTCTAATGTGATGGTCCACTTCTGGGACAAGTGCAGGTTCATATTGTTAGGATGGCAGTGAACCAATATCCATGGACCTTCCCATTTTGATCATTTCAGCTAGAATCCATTGGTTTTACCATGGTTGGTTACGAAAAAAAGGGAGGAACCTTTTCTTTCAACCCCTTACCAACATTTGACTTGCAGCTAACACTCAGCGGTTACAGTATGGAGGGGCGCTGGTGCCATCCCGCGCTGTTTAACCCCTTAGACACTGCAGCTAAATCGGCTGCAGCGTCTAAATAAAAAAAAAAAAGTTTAAAAAAAATAAAAATATATTAAAGGTTCAAATCGCCCCCCTTTTGCCATTTTACAAATAAAAAATAAAATAATAAACTGTAATGGAAACCGTACATATTTTGTTGTCAAACTGTAGAATACAGATAACACATCATTTTTACCGAAGATTGAATACCATAAAAGCAAAACCCGAAAAAAAACATGGCGAAAGTAAATTTTTTTGTGGTTTCTCAGTATATTTTATGGTAATATGAATAAAATCATTATGAAGTGCATCTTGTCCCACAAAATAAAAGCCCTCATATGGGAATGTGGGGAGGCAGAAATGAACGAGACTAAAAAAATAGGCCTTGTTGTTAAGGTTTTAATTATGCATTTATTGATGGGAGAGGAATGTCTATGCATAGACTTTCAATAAATAAATAATCAAAAAATACCCCCAATTTTTCAGAACCAGCCAAGATAAATCCAGCAGATACAGGCTGATACTATCAGGATTGGAAGGCCCACCCTAAAAATACCAGCCCATGGGTAGGTAGATAGGGTCTCTAACATCTATAGTGCCCCCAGTAGTAAAAAGAATAAAAAAACATTAAACTCACCTCTTTCTGTCCCCCCCAACAAGCAGCAGGCGGGCGACGGAGGTGACATGACAATGGGACAACATTATGCCAACTTCGTCAGGATGCTCCCATGACATCAGGAGGCTCCCATGCCTATGGCCTACAAGGCTAAATGGTGGTTCAGGGAGCTGGTGGCTCCCTGCTTTGCCAAGGGCTTTAACTGTTTGTGCATCCGAGTATGTGCAAACAGCTAAAGAAGCAGTACAGACCCAGGGATCAAGAGCATTTGCCCCTGATCTCCCGGACATACCTCTGAACAGCAGTCCAGACTCTTCGGACGTATCCTGCGCTGTTGAGCCGGTCCCTGGTCCGGCAAGGCCCATAGCAGCCTCTACAGCTACCATAGCAGTGGTTCTGCCCCTGCTTACCTGTCAGTGTTCACTCCATGTCCCAGGTAAAGACTATGACAGCAATGACAACAGGGCCAGGACAGGTAGGCGACCGCCAAGAGGGATATTTTATCCCAAGCAGGAAGGGGGCACAAGGAGGTATGGAGTGGGCTGAATTTTCCATTAGGGGGGCTATATGCCTTATTTGCTTAGGGAACCAAAATAGCTTGTCCTAGTCCTGGTAACAGGTAATCATTGGTATCATGGCCAGCACAGGCTTCATCTGTGGCCTAGTAGTGGACAATGGGAAATCACTGACATGATGGCATCCAGGTAGTTTTTTTTACACATTCACGTAGCCTCCAGGTTATGACTGCAATACCTGGGCCTTATACTGTTCTACTGAACTAAACCCAGCTCAGTATAAACTGTGTGTATATAAAGATCTCGATGATACTCACTCTGTAGTTTAGTCATTTTTTAAAATTCTCTATTCTTTTTTTTTTTGCTTTTATGGACGACAAAAATGTACGGTGACCATATGTCAACTTGACAGTGCATAGAACGTAGGAAGGTCCACCACGTAGGAAGGTCCACCACGTAGGAAGGTCCACCACGCAGGAACTTCAAACCACATAGGAACGTCCACCACGTAGGAATGTCCACCACGTCCAGGAAAGTAAATATGTGTACATCGTTTTTGTGCTTATTTACTAGCACAATAAAATGTTTTTGATTTATTCCACTATTGAATATTGAGTTGTAGACTCGCAGGGAATTTAATTACAACATGGAGCAAAAGAAAGAATTGGGGGAGGGCAACTGGAGTTTCAAAATCTCAATGAGAAAAAATATTCGTTTTCCTAGTTGGGTCACATGTTCTCAAAAACATTAAGGGCAACATATATGTACGGGGCTGGGTCAGACGTCTGGCGTCTTTTCAGCCCGAAAACTGGCGGAGCCCCATTCGCTCTTTTTTCAACCAGGCGCACTCAAGTATCAGGCACATTATGCGGCACCCACGGCACTTTGAGATCGGGGGGGCGTGCGGTTGCTGTTTCACTATAACTGTAAGAAGTTGCACATTTATAGCTTCAGTGCGGCAAATCCAAGCGCATTACTGCTGGAACAGGTAGAGCACTTTAAAAGTGGCACATTCTACACTACTAATGCGCGCAATAAAAATGGCGCCTGATGGCTGAAGATCATACATGTTGCCCAAAAGTTACAGAGTAGCTATGGAAAAAAACAAAAGGTTATCTTCCGTTACCCAATGTACGGCAAAATGTCCTAAACGATTTTACATCATTCCAGAGATTTTCCAGTAGTCTCTGTAGGGCGTAGCCGAAGCCTGTGATTGTTAAGGCAACATGACATTCAGGCTTCAGTTGTAGTTTCATAGTGGACAACAGGTCCAATCTCCAACGTTTTAGGCTGCATAGAGGCACGCTGTTATTTATTTATTTATTTTTTCTCATTCAAAATGCTTTATTGAGAAATCAACAATTAGTACAAATCACAGGGATAAAAGAAAAAAAAAAAGGCGACAAAAGACATATCAAGTACGGCGGATCTGTACATACAGGAATATGAGAATTGTCCAACAGTGCAGACATCAACTACAATATCATGAGGCTTTTTTAAAGGGAATGTGCCATCAAAAATGACTTATTGTTTAACTCACATTTTTATGTTAAACACATTTTTTAAGATTTTTGGGTTATATTTATTTTTAATCTTTCATATCACTTTCAATATTTTTTTAATAATTCTTAGGTCCTGCAGTTCTCACTTTGGCCACTAAGCCTAATCATCGTCTGACACTTCCTGTCTTATAGATAAAGATTCTCAGTTGTCTGCTCATTATTAACACAAGCAGAGTCAAACTGAAAGGAGACACCAGTGTGAATAGATAACACAGGATCCACCAGTCACAAGAAGAGATAGTCACAGTTCACCCTCTCCTCCCTGCACAGTGACTTCTTCCCAGGTCACAGAGCATGCCTAGAAAACTCTCCTATTGAAGTCTATGGGACAGAAACAGTCTTATGGTTCCTATGTGCATGAAGCTGCTGTAAAGCATCTCGCTGTTAAAGCAGTGCAAACAAGGCCTAGTGGCCAAAGTGAAAACTGCAAGACTTAAGAATTCTTAAAAAATATTGAAAGTGATATGAAAAATTAAAAAGAAATGTAACCAAAAATTCTTAAAAAATGTGTTTAACATAAAAACGTGAGTTAAACAATAATTCATTTTTGAGGACACATTCCCTTTAAGGGCCCAGGAAAACCAACAATAGTTTCTCAAGTTCGGAACAGGCGAGCGACTTCAAATCCCATAGTCATATCTACAGAGCAAAAGGTACAGTGATGGCTCATTTGCATCATATAGAGAAAGCCATTGGCGGTACCTACTTTTATGTGGCATCCAAACGATGCTCACTAAACAGTTAAAACCAAAAGAAGGCAAAGAAGAAAAACCACAAACTGTTGCCGAACTATGGAGAGAAAGAGATGAAGCAAAACAAGGACGCTCCATCAAAAGAGAGTGCTCCCTGAGGTCCCTTGGTAGAACAACATAGCAAACTCGGATGAAAAACATCAACCTCCAAAATCTGTGCAAGCCCCTCCCTTCCATCAAGAAGTACCCTAACCTAATTAGCAATGAAGACTTCATAATCAGAGGAGCCACAAAACACAATATCCAGCTCGACCAGGTGGCCATGTATTTGTCTAGCATCTGATTATGGTCCGCACGGATCTCTTCCAACATAAGTTCATTGAGCCACGCGGAAATGGAGGGTATCTCTGTTGACCTCCATAATCGTGGTATAAGGGCCTCAGCTGTACTGAGCATAAAAATGATGATATGACCTTTGAGTATACGTATAGGTAGCGTAATTATCTGTAAAAGCACTTCAACTGGGTCGTGTTTTAATCTGATTCCTGTTACCAGCTCAATTATTGAGATAACATTTGTCCAGCAAGCCTGAATTGCAGGGCAAGCCCACCAGATATGGGTCATGGTCCCCTCTGTGGTTCCACATCTCCAGCAAGCACTGGGCACCTGGGGCTATATAGCATGTAATAATGTCGGCACCCTGTACCATCAGGAGATTATTTTAATACTGAGTTCCTGTAATTTACAAGACACTATAGCTTTATAGGCAAGTACGTTCGCTTTCTGCCACTCCTCTTCAGAAATGCATCTACCAAGCTTGGCACACTTTTATTAAAGTTGCAATACCCAAGCCTTCCATTTTATTACTGATCCAAACCCAGATCAGCATAGGATTCTATGTATGTATGTAGTGGATGGGAAAGAAAGGTTATATATGTGTGATCCTTTGTGTCTCTATTTTAATGTATTAGTTAGTGTACACCTCACATGTGTATATATATATATATATATATATATATATATATATATATATTATATATATATACATATAGTAGGCACATACCTATGTAATACAGCATGTAAAAGCTGTAGGTATATCTTTTGTCATTAATGTGTTAAACAAAATGGCCGCCTGTAGTAGTTTGTAGAGATTGTCGTGTGATCAAATATGGCGCCTTTTCAGAAGTTACACCCTGTGTCCAAAACATTCCTGAGCTGTGAGGAGGGGTCTGTAGATAAGGACGTGCCAATAGACCCTCACAGCCAGGTACATGTGATGCTTCTTATCTACTAATTTGCAAAGGTATAAAAAAAAGCTGCCATTTTGTGAATAAAGCAGAAAGCACTTTCACAGCAACAGAGCATGTTGTGCTTTGTTTTCTCGGTGCACCCTTTGTTATTTTTAAGCTAATTTGGACCCCCACAAGGACAGAATAGCCCCTTTGAGGCTACTTTCCATTTCATATACTTTATGTATAATATAAAAAAATCTGATCAGGGGTCTCAAATTCAGCCGGACAAATGGGCCACACAAAAAAACAAAATTACAGTTGACGGGCCCCATTTATTTCAGATTTTATACAATACAAGATAATTACTTTGGTCGTAACGCATGTGGTGATGCCAAATATGTGTACCCTTAAATTATTTTGTGTGATAAGCATGTATAATGGGAAACAGGTGATGTGTGTTTTTTATTTTATTTTTTACTTTTTTTATTTCTCAGGATATGGGATTAGAGTTTGTGATCTCTCGATCCCTGTTATAAAAATTGCAGTAGATGACTGTCTTGCAATATATTACGGCAACTGTCAAGATATTGTGTGTGTTGCCGATAGAGGACACAGGGAGCCTATCCCTCTGTCAAACCCCTTACATGCTATGGTTGCTATTGAATACATCATCTAAGGGGTCATATGGCTGGGTATGGAGCTCCAGTGCTCTGCAGGCCACAAATAACAGCCTAAGGGTATGTTCACACGGGGTAATTTCGCCACGCATTTCGCGTCGTATTTGCATTTTATATGCTCAGAAATGCGCCCCAAAATTACGGTAATCCATAGTTCTCACAGAGAACTATGGATAATGCCTCCTCTCCCCGCTCGTACAATACGATCGTATTGTACTGCGGGGATATAAATGATATGTCAATTACTTGCGGCAAATACGCGCCGCGAGTAATGAACGTCTATGGGGCTGGCGGGCTGTTAGCCCCTCCACGCCGCTGATCAGCACGACTCCCACATCACCTGGCGTAATTGCAGCCATACTGTACGCCCCGCAATTATGCCGTGTGAACACAGCCTTAGGGTTACTAAACCCGAAACGCGTCGGCATCTTTTTTTACCATGTGTATGTGATACCAAGTGTTTTTTGCCATGCACTTTGTCTAAATAGAGAAAGCATTTTATATTTTCATTGGAGCTGCTGGTATCTTCTATTACAAATTGTACGTGTTTAATATAGATATAGATGTTGATATAGATCATACATAATCTATAGATTTACCATGTTTCTATTGAGTAGCGTATGCAATATGCTTACACCCCTATCCTCAGATTGTAAGCTCTTGTGAGCAAAACCCTCATACCTCTTGTTGGATCTGTTAGTAGCTTTTTGCTATGTAATGTTTGATGTTTTTTTATTTGCCTCCTTTTTTGTCTGTCCTTATACCCTCACAATAATAAAGTTTTTATGGACAGGCCCAGACTTGCCCACAGGGAAATAGGGGACTCCTCCGGTGGGTCCCTGAGCCTGGTAGACCTGGAGTTGTTTTTTAACTGCTTATAAATTCTCAGAAGAGGCAATAAAGAGGCAAAAACTATGAGGTAGGGTATAAGAGGCATGTACAGTCATTTACAGTAGCTGTAGGGTGGGCCCCTAAAGTAAACTCCACCAATGGGCCCAGAAACCACTCAACTGGTGGACCACTAAAATCAACTCCACCTGTGGGCCCAAAGCATCACAGTCCAACATTGGCTATGGAATATGTTGGTGCTACATAAATAAAGATTATTTTTATTATGGGGAAAAAAGGGAGTTTTAGACCAAAACCGTTTCAAACATGTGGCCCTATATCATAGATGCCAAGTCTCCCGCTTCTGGCGGGACTCTCCCGCAAATGGGGGTCATGTCCCGCCCCCCCCGGAGAGTCAGCAAAATCTCCCGCCGGGCAGCGCACACAGGGGTCCTGCTCATAAGTTGACTGATCTGCGGCCGGCGGAGGATTTGAGGCTCCTGACAGCACAAATCATGAAGATAACACTGAATAATACATCCTGCCACCAGGTCAGCCTTATTTATAGCACGGTATCGTCTGGACGCAGCTCACACTGTCGGCAGCAGTACCCGGACGCTGGGGGATGCTATCTGATAGTGTGTCTGACAGCTGCACCTCCCAGCGTCCGGTGCTGCTGCCGGGCAGTGTGGCTGCGTCCACTATCTCTGGCCTGTCAGTGTAACCCGTCTCTCTGGCCGCTGCACTCCCCCCCATTCTCCTCCCTCCCCTCCTCTCTCCTCACCTCCTCCTCACCGAGCAGCGATGGAGGCGTCTTTTTCCCCGTCTGTGTTCCTCCCGTCCTTTCCTTCTCGTCGTCGTCGGGCTCTTGCTCCTGAGCCACGGTGAGTGACATCTGAGAGCCGGCCGCAGCCACCGTCCCCAGCAGCCTGTATTGCACGCCCCCGTTACCTTGGATATAGGGGACAGCTATCTGACTATAAGAAGCACTACCTGGCTAGAAGGGGGGCAAGCTCCCTGGCTATAAGAAGCACTACCCGGCTATAAGGGGACAGCTACCTGGCTATAAGGGGTCAGCTACCTGGCTAGTGGGGACAGCTACCTGGCTAAAAGAAGCACTACCTGGCTAAAAGGGGACAGATACCTGACTATAAGAAGCACTACCTGGCTATAAGAAGCACTCCCTGGCTATAAGGGGACCGCTCCTTGGCTATAAGAAGCAATACCTGGCTAGTGGGGACAGATACTTGGCTATAAGAAAACACTAACTGGCTTGTGGGAGAGCTACTTGGCAACTGGGGGCACTGCCTGGCTATTGGAGGCAGCAAACCTCGCTAGAAGGGGGCAGCAACCTGACTAAGGAGCTACTACCTCTTACAGGGTTCAAATAGGGCACTGAAATATCTACTTATTGGGGCACAGTTTGGCGGTATCCCTCAGCTCTCCTGGATGCTGAATAGACCATCCAACAGTCCAGGAAAGCTGAGTGATGCCAAAACCCTAATCTAGTTTTCTTCCAGAGCCATTACACAGTTATCTGGAGTGGGGTGTGGCTTTTTTTAGCAGGGCGCGTGGCTTTCGCCATCAAGATGGGTTTTGGTCATGCAAATTTTGGGGGCGTCACACTACGTGCGCCGCCCCCTTCAAATCTCCTGCTTTCTCACTTTCAAAAGTTGGCATGTATGCCCTATATGTATGTATATTAGTCATTGTAAATCTCTACTCTTTTAAAAGGAGCCTATAAAATATGTAAAGCTCTGGAAAAAATTAAGAGACCACTGCATAATTTCCAGTTTCTCTGATTTTTCTCTTTAGTGGTATGTATTTTTGAGAAAAATGTACATTGTTATTTTATTATATAAACTACTGTTCAACAGGTCTCCGAAATTCAAAGCAAAAAATGTTGTATTTATTTGTGGTTAATGAAAAATCTTCAAAATAATAAAAAAGAAGCAGCAGAGAAGCCATGCTGTCAGACCTCAAATAATGCAAAGAAAACAAGTTCATATTTATTTAGAAACAATAAGGGTATGTTCACACGGGTTATTTGGACGTGGTTTTGGACAAAGTTTTGGGAGCGTTTCCAAAACCTCGCGGGTTTTTGGATCAGGTTTTGGATGAGGTTTTGGACGAGGTTTTTACCCACACAAATGAATAGCCAGGACAAAAACCGTGCCCAGAAACGTGCCTAAAACACGCTTCAAGAATTGACATGACTCTTCTTTTTCATTGCTCCCAAAGAAGCGTGTAAAAACCTCGCCATGTGTAAACTACAACGAGGTTTTACACAGGAAGCAATGAAATGAACTAGGGGTGTTTTGGAAGCATTTTGGATGAGCTTTTGGGTGAGGAAACGCTCCGAAAACTTCGTCCAAATAAGCCGTGTGAACATGGCCTGAGGGTCTGTTCACACGACTTATTTGGACGTGGTTTTGGGCGAGGTTTTAGGATCGTTTCCGCTCCCAAAACCTCATCTGAAACGCGCTTCTTCAAAAGAGGTTTTAGAGGCGTTTCTTGGCGAGGTTTTGGATGAGGTTTTCAATCATACAAATGAATAGCCAGGGCAAAAACCGCGCTGATAAACACACCTAAAACACGCTTCAAGAATTGACATGACACTTCTTTTTCAGCTTCCAAAGAAGCGCTTAAAACCTCGTTGTGTGTGAACAACAACGAGGTTTTACATAGGAATCAATGAAATGAACTGGGGGCGTTTTGGAAGTGTTTTGGATGAGGTTTTGGGTGAGGAAACGCTCCAAAAATCTCGTCCAAAACCACGACAAAATAAGCCGTGTGAACATGGCCTAAGACTAATGTTTTGAGCCAGGAAGAGTTCAGAAATCAATATTTGGTGGAATAACCATGATTTTTGATCACAGCTTTCATGTGTCTTGGCTGCTTTCCAACAGTCTTTCCCACCGCTTTTGGGTGACCTTATGCCACTCCTGGCACAAAAATGTAAGCAGCTCTTCTTTGGTTGGAATTCACCTGACACTGGAATGGAATGGCCGTCAGACATGTAGAGAGGCTGAATTTTAGAAAACTGTGCAGTGGTCTCTTAATTTTTTCCAGAGCTGTATGTATAAATCATTGTAAATCTTTTCTTGTATTATAGACAGGATCACCTTCTATAAAGTGAGAAATGTCATTAATATCGGTGCGGTGGAAATATCAAGTAATATAAGAACTGTTAAAGTTCACATTGTACATTGTGTTTTTAGCCACAGATGGTCTACATACATATAAATTATATACAAAATACACAACATAACATACAATGTTGAAGACCACTGGATACACCCTTACAAAATTGAAAATAGTGGCTTTGATGACATCTAAAAAGCCAATTTACATCTCCAAGACCAAACCCCTACTGGAGAGGAAAGGCGGAAAGACAAGATCAAAGGTTTAAGGAGAAGGGTGGTACCGAAAATACACAAAACATAACAAAAAGGATTTTGCTTTGCTTCCCAACCTATTGTTAGACATAAAGTATATTGCCTGGAAGGTTAAAGCCTTAATTCAATCAGAAGAACCTGAAGAAGCCAGACATGGATACTGAGCTAGACCAGGTCCTCTGCATTGTCGTCTCTGTAGGAGAATAGTTCCTATAGAAAGAAAACTGATCACGTTGCCATTAAAATTTTTAAATAGTTTATTTTTAAATTTTGTATTAATTATTCAATTATTATTAATTCTGATTCTTTTTTAATTATTATTGTGACCAAAAATAATTAAAGCATAATATATCCAATTAGATTAAAAGGAGGAGTCTCACACACAAAAAAGGGCAACAATCACAGAGGACAAACGCCTACATGATCACGTCCAAATATGATTGGCATAGGGATCATCTGATGATATAAAAGCATGATTAGCCACAAATTCCTAATTGTAAACTACACAGCATAATAAATAAAAATTCATCTTGAGAGACAGTGCTGGTACCTTGTACATACATGTCATAGGAATAGCCATATCAATGCAACGCATGTATGAACTCATACAAACAGCAATGACAGATTATTAATAAAACTGATAGCCAAACAGATGTATAATGTCAGAGCTAATCAGCCAGTACCTAAGTAGATCTAAGTACAAGAGACCACATAATCATAGTAATACATAAGTAAGAGAATTATATCCATAGAGTATCACCCCTGAGATGGCGCCTCCTCGATGTGTATTTAGGCTGCTTGCCTTCATCCGAAAGTCACTGACAGTGCCAGACTGGGGCTCCTGGGGCCCACACATGCAGATGATTCTTGGGGCCTTCCAGTGCAGGTGATGCTTGGAGCTCACTAGTTGTAGTTGAGTCTTGGGGTCCATCAGTGAAGATGATTCTCAGGAACCACCAGTGGAGTTGATTCTTGGGACCCACCAGTGATTTAATTCTCGGGAACCACCATGGGAGTTGATTCTTGGGACCACCATGGAGTGATTCTCCGGAGAACCACCCAGTGAGTTTGATTCTTGGGACCCACCTGTGGAGTTAATTCTCGGGAACCACCAGTGGAGTTGATTCTTGGGACCCACCAGTGGAGTTGATTCTTGGAGCTCACTAGTTGTAGTTGAGTCTTGGGGTCCATCAGTGAAGATGATTCTCTGGAACCACCAGTGGAGTTGATTCTTGGGACCCACCAGTGGAGTTGATTCTCGGGAACCACCAGTGGAGTTGATTCTTGGGGCCCACCAGTGGAGTTGATTGTTGGGCCAATCCAATGGAGTCTCGATTCCTTGGGGGCAACCAGTGAGTTTGATTCTTGGGCCCACCAGCTGGATTGATTCTCGGGAACCACCCAGTGGAGTTGATTCTTGGACCCACCATGGAAGTAGATTCTCGGGAACCACCAGTGGAGTTGATTCTATGGGCCCCCAGTTGGAGTGATCTTGCCCACCAGTGTGTTGATTCTCGGAACCACGAGTGAAGTTAATTCTTGGGGTCTTCCAACTATGTATATAAATTTCCAACTTATTTATCATATTTATAAAGTATAACCATCAGATCATAGTCAGTAATCGAGCCTCCTCCCAGCTCACTTGTTATCAGCATTCAACTTATAGTAGACTATGCAATACTTACACTCACCGGCCACTTTATTAGGTACACCATGCTAGTAACGGGTTGGACCCCCTTTTTGCCTTCAGAACAGCCTCAATTCTTTCCGTGGCATAGATTCAACAGAGGTGCTGGAAGCAGTTCCTCAGAGATTTTTGGTCCAATTTGACATGATGGTCATCACACAGATTTCCAGCAGATTTTGTCAGCTGCACATCCGATGATGTGCGAATCTCTCCGTTCCATCCACACTCCACATCCCCAAAGATGCACTAATGGATTGAGATCTGGTGACTGTGGAGCATTTGAGTACAGTGAACCATTGTACATGTCAAGAAACCAGTCTAGATGATTCCAGCTTTATGACATGGCCTTTATCTGCTGAAAGTAGCCATCAGATGTTTTACATTGTGGTCATAAAGGGATGACATGATAAAGCAACAATACCAGGTAGCTGTGCATTTGCAAACGATGCTCAATAGGTACCAAGGGGCCTCAAAGAGTGCCAAGAAAATTCCCCACACCATGACACCACCACCTACCAGCCTGAACCCGTTGATACAAGGCACGGATGGATCCCATCTTTCATGTTGTTGACGGCCAAATTCTGCTCTACCATCCGAAGTCGCGCAAAATCGAGACTCATCAGAACCAGGCAACGTTTGTTCCAATCTTCTACTGTCCAATTTCGATGATCATGGGCAAATTGATCCTCAGTTTCCTTTTCTTAGCTGAAAGGGAGTGGCACCTCAGTGTGTCTTCTCTGCGTATCCCATCTGCCACACATTCGCCGTACTTCCACTGTGCCGTTCAGAGATGCTCTACTGCCTACCTTGTTGTAAACGGGTGCGATTTGAGTCACTTGTTGCCCTTTCGTATCAGCTGAACCATTCTGCCTCATTCTCCTGTACCACTGGCATCAACAAGGCATTCCGCCCACAGGACTGCCACTCACTGATGTTTTATTCTTTTTCGGACATTCTGCTGTAAAACCCTAGAGATGGTTTGCGTGAAACTCCCCGGAATAGCAGTTTCTGTAATACTCAACCACCCTCTGCACCCCATCAACCATGCCACGTTCAAAGGCCCTCAAATCACCTTTCATTTCCTTCCCCATACTGATGCCTCGGCTTTGAACTGCAGAGATTGTCTTGACCATGTCTCATGCCTAAATGCCCTGAGTTGCCACATGTGATTGGCTGATTAGAATAAGTGTTAAACGAGCAGTTGACCAGGTTGTAACCTGAAGACAAGTGGCCGGTGAGTGTATATTCATTTATTTAAACTTTTCAACAAATGTCCATTAAAACTTTTAGTAAATTTTTCATCTTGGTAAAAAATATAGAAAAAGGCTGGGGCATACTTATGTTTCCAGAGCTATGGATTGATTCAATCAGCTACACAAAGTCTTAATATGTTCCATCAGGAATAGCAGAGAGACGCCTAACCAAGAGCGAGACGACTACCTGACTGCAACGTTTCAAAGGAAATGAACCTCCTTTTTTTGGAAATTCATAAATGTAAAATACATGAGATAATTAGCAAGAGTCATGTGTAGTATGTGCAGGTATGTATTGTAGCTATAGTGGTGGGCCCCAATAATCAACTTCAATGGCGAACCCCAAGAATCATTTCTACTGATGAGTCCTAAGAAGCAACTCCACTGGTGGGTTCCAAGAATCATCTTCCTGGTGGGACCCCAAAATAACTCCACTGTGGTTCCCGAGAATCAACACAACTCCCATGCCACTGGTGGGGCCTCCAGGAACAACCCACTGGTGAGCCCCAAGAATCAACTGCCACTGTGGGCCCCAGAATCATCTCCATCAGGTGGCTGCCAAGAACCACCTCACTGGTGGGTCCGAGAATCAACTCCATGGTGGGCCCCAAGAATCAACCTCCACTGGTGGCCCATAATCAACTCCACTGAGGGCCCCAAGAATCCAACTCCCACTGGTGGCTCCAAGAAACAACTCCACTGGTGGTTCCCGAGAATCAACTCCAGTGGTGGGCCCCAGGACTCAACTCCACTGGTGGCCCCAAGACTAAACTCCACAAGTGGGCCCCAAAAATCAACATTCAACATATAGTAGACTATGCAAATCAAGATTTGGACAAAGTTATAAACAGATATAGCAGTCGAAAGTAGACAATAAGATTCTTCCTACTGATATTGTACATTTTGGGAGATCTTGGTAGATTCCATAATACCTTATGTCTCCTTGTTATTGGCTCCTTATGTTTTGCTTTGTACTGAAGTAACAATCTTCTCATCTAAGTAATGACTAAATAATTTTTCTATGAGAAAGACACAAACTTTATTGGTGATTATGAAATGTACTTTCCATAAAATCTTCTGTTTGATGTATCTGCTCATTGGGGATCAAACTTATATTTTCATCATATAGAGCAAAAAATACTTTAAGGGTCACCCCATGTACACTAATGGTACTGACAGAAATGTCTTTGATCTTAGTATCAAAGCTCTTAATCAATTTACATATTAAAGACCAATCTCAAGATTAAAGAGTGAAGTTGGAAAGGATCAAAGAAATGGGTGAAACCCCCAGTATTACAAAGGGGTCCTTGCTTTGATGTGTAATACACATTGGGCGACATGTATGGACCGGGCTGCGTCAGTTTTCTGGTGCATTTGGAGCCAAAAAGAATGTATTAACATAGGCACTCCAAACTTTGGGGCGTCTTTAGCATGGTGTGTCAACACCAATTCATAGACGTAACACATCTATGATCTTTGAATCAAACCTTGGTCGCAGAACAATTAGAACAGCCAGACCTAGGTAAGGGTGGTGTGCCTGAGCCAGAACTTGTGGTATGGCTCTACAACTGCCCTGTATGTATGAAACCTGCAGAAGAACAGACCAGGTAAAGGTGGTGCCTGAAGCCAGACTTCTGGTATAGGCTCTACAATGCCCTGGAGGTATGACCTGCAGAAGAGCAGACCAGGTAAAGTGGTGCCCTGAGCCAGACTTGTGCTATTGGCTCTACTCTGCCCTGGTATGTACGACCTGCAGAAGAACAGCCAGACCAGGGTAAAGGTGAGCCTGATGCCAGACTTGTGTGATGGCTCTACACGCCCTGTATGTATTGACCTGCAGAAGAACAGACCAGGGTAAAGGTGGGTGCCAAGAGACCAGAACTAGGGGTATTGGTCTACACTGCCCTTATGTATGACCTGACAGAAAACAGACCAGGTAAAGGTGTTGCTGCGCCAGACCTGTGGATTAGCTTCTATACTGTCCTGTATGTATGACCTGCAAAGAACAGCCAGACCAGTGTAAAGGTGTTCCAGAACCAGACTTGTGGTATTGTCTACAACTGCCCTGTATTATGACCTGCAGAAGAACATCCAGACCAGGTAAAGGTGGTATCTGAGCCAGACTAGGATTGGCTCTAGCACTGCCCTTAATTATGACCTGCAGAAAACAGCCAGACCAGGGAAAAGGTGTGCCTGATCCAGATCTTGTGGTATCTGGATCTACACTGCCGTGTATGTATGACCTGCAGAAGAAAGCCAGACCAGGGTAAAGGTGGTGCCTGGGCCAGACTTGTGGTATTGACTCTACCTGCCCATATATGTCCTGCAGAAGAACAGCCATACCAGGAAAGGTGTGCCCTGATGCCAGACTTGTGGTATTGTGCCTCTACACTGCCCTTCTTATGACCTGCAGAAGAACAGACCCAGGGTAAAGTGGTGCCTGAGCCAGACTTGTGTATTTGGCTCTACACTGCGCTTGTATTTATGACCTGCAGAAAACAGACCAGGTAAAGGTGGTGCCTGAGCCAGACTTTTGTGGTATTGGCTCTACACTGCCCTGTAATGTATGACCACATACGAACACCAGACCAGGGTAAAGGTGGCCTAGCCAACTTGAGGTATTGGCTCTACACTGCCCTGTAATGTATGACCTTGCGAGACGAACAGCCAGACCAGGGTAAAGGTGTTGCCTGAGCCAGACTTGTGGGATTTTCTCTAACACTGTCCAGTATTAAGACCAGCAGCAGGAACAGACCAGGTAAAGGTGGTGCGCCTGAGCCAACTTGTGGTATTGCTCTAACACTGCCCTAAATTTATGACCTTGGGGGCAAAAACAGCCAGAAACCATTGAAAAGTGGTGCCCTGAACCAGACTTGTGGTAATTGGGCACTACACTGCCCTGTATGTATTACCTGCAGGAACAGCCAGACCAGGATTAAAGGGTGCTGACCGACTTGTGGTATTGGCTCTACACTGCAACCTGTAAGTAAATGACCTGCAGAAGAAACAGGTCCAGAACAGGTAAAAGTGGTGCCTGAGCCAGGATAGACATGAGGTGATGGCTCTACACTGCGCCTGTAATGTATGATCTGCAAGAGAACAGCCAGACCTAAAGGTAAAGGAGGTTCCAGACCAGACTTGTGGAATTACACTCCGTCGAAATCCCTAATAAGCCATTTATCCGCTATCTATCATACATGAAAAAACTTGTAGACACTCGTTATCACATATCATGCTCAGAACATGTTTAAGCTGCCCCACGACTTTCAACGGGTGACTCAATCGGGCAGTCCTATCCTAACTCTTTACCTCTCAATCGGCCAATCAGGCCTCCTCGCTCGCTCACTGGTCACCGACCCTCCATTATTCAGATAGAAAAAATAAAAAAACAGCCCAACCTGCAAAGCTGCCCTTCTTATGACAGCCTGTGGAGAGTGGGCGGGGACAGAAACCCAAAATGGAAGCACCGCCTTCCTTTCCATATAGGTTAAAATCCAATGTACACCAAGTATAACGAATTGTTTTCTGCACACAAGAAAACATTATCTGAAAAAACGTTGCAAACCTGGGTGCCACTTGGTGCCACTATAAAAATGGGAAAGGAAGGGGTGCTTCCATTTGGGTTTCTTCCCCGCCCACTCTCACATGTGTCATAAAAGGCACTTTACAGGTGGGTGTTTTTTATTTTTTTCGCTCTCTGAATAATGGAGGTCGGTGACCCAGTGAGAGCGCTGATTGCTCGATTGAGAGGTAAGATAGGAATAGTACAGCCCGATTGAGACCACTTGAAAGTCGGGCCACTTAACATGTTCTGATCAAGAGGGGTGATATGTGAACCGAGATGTCTCAAAGTTTTTCATGTATGATAGATAGCATAAATGCTGTCTTTTAGGATTTCGACTATTGTATGCCCTTTATGTTTGCAGAAATGTGCCGCTGGCGGTTGGTCTGTGTGTTACATGTATAATTACATGTGTGCCGCAGCCCCTGCCAGTGGCACCCAGGTTTGCATACGATTTTCAGAAATGTTTTTTGTAGTGCAAAAACATACCGTTATACTGTGTACATTGATTTTAACCTATAGGAAAGAAGGGGTGCATTCCATTTTGGTTTCTGTGCTCCCGCCCACTCTCACAGGCTGTCATAAGAAGGGCGCTTTGCAGGTTGGGTGTTTTTTATTTTTTCTCTCTGAATAATGGAGGTCGGTGACCCAGTGAGAGGCCTGATTGGCTCGATTTGAGAGTAAAGATAGGATAGGACTGCCCGATGATGAACCAAACGTAGAACAGTCGTGGCAGCTTAAACATGTCTGATCAAGATATGTAACCCGAGAGTCTCAAAGTTATACATTATGATAGATACATATATCTTCTTTATGGATTTCGACGTAGTGTATGCCCTTTTTGCAGAAAATGTGCCGCAGGCTGCGGTCTGTGTGTGTACAAGATAATTACATGTTGCCGCAGCCCTGCCAGAGGCACCCAGGTTTGCTATAAGCGATTTTTTCAGAAATGTTTTTTGTGTGCAGAAACATACTATACTTTGTGTACATTGATTTTAACTCTATAATTGGAAAGGAAGTGCGGTGCTTCCATTTGGTTTCTGGTCCCGCGCCCACCTCACAGGCTGTCATAAGAAGGGCAGCTTTTGCAGGTTGGGTGTTTTTTATTTTTTCTCTCGAATAATAGGAGGTCGGTGACCCAGTGAGAGCCTGATTGGCTCGATTGAGAGGTATAGATAGGGATAGGACTGCCCGATTTGAGAACCACGTTGAAAGTCGGTGGCAGCTTAAACAGTTCTGAACATGATAAGTGAACCGAGATACTCAAGTTTTTTTCATGTAAGATAGACTTGTGTATTGGGCTTCTACACTGCGCCTGTATGTATGACCTGCAGAAGAACAGGTTCATACATTATGGCACATTCTACACTGCCTTAAAACTATTGAGAACTGGCCCGTCAGCACCAACGTTCATACATGTCGCCCATGATGTATGGATTCGTAAGATGTTCCAAAATACTGAAAGTATAATTTGGACAGAAGTATCTAAGGAGACCAATTTTGGATACTGAGGTAGGCCAGTTCCTCTGCACTGTCCTCTTGGTAGAAGAAGAGAATCCAGAAATGTCTCCTCCCATGAGGAGCCAGGGCAACCTGTGTAGTAAAATCTAGTCCGCAATTGATTTTAGTCCAGTAAAGAGAGACCCAGAATGTCTCCATCACTCAAATATTCTACAAAAAACATCACAATAACTATATTATATGTAAGGATTAAAGCAGGAATCATGGATAAGGCAGAAGAGGAACCGAAATTAATTCAAAAATATTATTAACATGACCTCCTTTGTAGAACCTAGAAAAAAAACAGATAGAGCCATTAAGGGGTCTTTTCTTTTTGCTGTCTAATCTAACTTTCGTTATTTTAGTTTTTTTTTTTATTTGCTATATTTGTTTACATCCCAAAAACTAACAAATAATTCCTTGATTAATCAAATATTGACAATAAATTCTATATATAATCACACAGGATACCAAAAATATTAGGTCATTTTTATTGATTACTTTATCTTAAAAACACGCTAGACAAATATATTTAAAAAAATCCTCATAAAAATAAAAATTATAATAATCAATCATACAAATAGGAGAGGTGTACATATACACAGGGGAAGGCTAAATCAAGATCAATTTGTAAAAAGTTTTTGATATATAAATAATTGATAACGTGTTATCAGACTAATACACCCACAAACTGAATGGTGCCAGAAACACACAAAAAATACTTTTTATATAAAAAAGTGAATATAATAAGGAAAAGTGCAGATGAATCAAAAATAGTGCATCACTGTAAATCAAATACAATATATATGTAGAACACGTAGACAGAGGAAAATTCAGCTCACCACTTAATGCAAGGATTGCACGGACCCTCCGGGCAGAGAGAACAGCTTTACAACATAGAAGAACGTTCTGACTTTTCATTTTATGGAAGTTTGCAATAAATTTTGAAGTTTTATATCAGCCATTGGATTGCTGGACAACGTTCTTCTTTGTTGTACAATATATATGTAATTCAAAATCTGCACAAAAAAAAAATAAAGTGCAAATAAGGGACGACATATATACATGGGGCTGCACCAGAAGTTTGGTGACTTTTCAGCACGAAAATTGGAACAGCTCCATTCCGCTCATATTTAACCAGAACTCAACTCCAATACAGGCGCATTACAGAGCCCCGCGACACATAGTAAAGCGCCTGAGATCCGGGGCGAGGCTTGAGCGGGGGCTCTAACATTAGATATTAACTCCACTTTATAGCTTCAGTCTTGGCAAATCCAGCTCATTACTGCAGGAGACAGTAGAGCACTTTAAAAGTGATGACTGAGCCAGAAGTGTCGCTTATGATGCTAGAGGGCTCATAAATCTAGACCCCGCAGTAAACAGGTTCATAGATTCAGGCACATTCTACACTACTAATGCGCGCAAAAAAAAAAATTGGCGTCTCACGCCAAATACATACCAAATGTTTTCAAACAAGTCCACACAGATAAATAAAATAATATAATGATAAGTAAACAAAAATGAACACAAATGTAAAGCCATGACGAACCAGGTACTTAAGAAGTGTACTATAGTCAATAGGACTCCCCAATGCATATGATGTCTATGATGAACTGGCTAGCATCACGGACATGCGGGCGGATTACTTATTTGTTCTCGAGAAAATGAACTACTTAACATCCATCAAGAAGCGCAGAGGGCAAGGCTTCCAAGAAACTTGAGCACGACTTAAAAAGGAAGAAGCGAGTCTCGTCTCCAAGCTTCGGCATTAAACCCAATATGTCAAACATGAAACGAAATCCCAAGGGGGTAAAGGAAGCCCTCTTCAACCAATATAATGCAAGATGATCCTTATATCTGAGCGATGGTACGCCACAGTAATATCAGTACTCCACTGAATTGTATGTATCTTACGATACCAGAGCGGACTACAGGAATTTAAGAAAGTAAGAAATGAATCACCAGTAATTGATGATAGATTTAAAAAACTCGACTGTAGAGCGCTATGAGCACAGTAATCAGAGTTGGCTAACAAATGGAGAAAATGAAATTTAAACGTTTCAGACACAGCTGTAGAAAATTTGAAATAGATAGCAAGAGAATAACCTCATAACCGTCGTGTACCATGGGCTGAAGATCACCAAAGACATATAATATAAAAGAAAGATGAGAGATCGAATAAATAAGAAAAGTTAGTACGAATCGGAGAGCGGTAGCCTAAAACCTATCAATTAAGATCTAGTTACAGAAAACATTCGAAACAAGCCGATTTTAGAGCAGAGCGCAATCAAAGGTGGGAAATGGACTCTTGGAGGCAGCTCCCCGGGTCCAAACCAACGCACAACGCACTGCTGCAAAAGCAAAGAAAAATAACGACACAGGATACAGAGGGAGGTTGATAACATCTCTCACAAAGAAATGACTGATGCCCAAAAGGACCATTATTATAAAGGATTAAACTTTGGTCCCTGTGAATGAAGTTCCCTTTTGACTTAATGTGATTGTTTTTAATTTTTTTGTAGTTCGATACGTATTTAAATGTTTTTCAGATGTTAAAAAAATCTATAGGTGAGGAAGAGGAGGTCCCTAAAAAATTATACAGAAAAGTCAGTTTGATCCATGAAGTTAATAGTGTTGCTC
This sequence comes from Phyllomedusa bahiana, assembly GCA_025379985.1. Taxonomy (NCBI): domain Eukaryota; kingdom Metazoa; phylum Chordata; class Amphibia; order Anura; family Hylidae; genus Phyllomedusa; species Phyllomedusa bahiana. The sequence continues at coordinate 62,625 of JAODAL010004998.1, forward strand.
TTGATGCTTTTATACAAAGTAGTACCACAGAGGTAACAAAAGAATGATAATTCCAGGGTAAAAAGAGATATAACATCACTAAGGAGGAACGAGTAGCTTTTACAACAGTATGGAAAGGAAAACACAATTATAGTCAAGGAAAGCTACAAGGGGGGGGCCACCCGTTGTCCAAATAGAGACAGTAATATAAATGAAGCCAATACACAATTGCGTGACCAGACATATATAAAAAAGCTTGATGTGAATCCCACTGTAGATTAACAAGTAAAATGTGATTGATATGGGTACTTACTGAACACTAGAACAGGAAAAACTTATCACGCTAAAATCAAAGATATGATAACATTAGCATATCCACGGGTCCCAATTCCATACCATTCGTCCCAAAAATTCATCGGAAATCACTTACCAATCCCCCCGACGCCATACCCATCGTCTCGGGAATAGTTCATTGATTAGAACCAAATGAGCTAACGTATAAACACGTACTGCAAAAGCGGTAAGGAGGACATAACAGCACTAAAGACACAGGTCATTCTTAAGAATATTAGACTCACTGACAGATGTAGAAATTGTATCATGTGTACCTTTAGATGTAAAATCCCTATTTAACCTCTATAACACATAAGAGGGGAATGCAGCGGCAAGAACCGATGGAGAAGATCCCCACATGACCCAACCAAAACATTATTTTCTCATGACATTGTTTGGACGATTGTTCTAGACAAAGAATGATTTAGCATCGGAAGAACAATGTACTTACAGACGCAAGGCACCTCGTATTTGGGTCACCATTTGCGCCAGTTTCCGCTAGTAACGTTTATATGCAGCAATGGAAAAACAAGTATAATTTTAGAAACCAAGGCCACACAAGTGTGGCCTGGCAATCGGTATGTGGGAATGACATCTTGTCCTGTGAAGTACTGAAAGAAACACTTTGGATAAAAACATTTGTAAAAAATCAATGGATTCATCCTCTTATTGAGTTTACCGCCACATAAGACAGAGATGTCATCCCTACCTAATGTTGAGCAGGAAAAACCGTCGATGGTTTGCTACTAAGTTTTATTCACTAAGCCAACTGACAAAAAATAATGTTTTTGCACAAAAAGAGCCTCAATGCTCCAAAAACATTTGATGGCATCATACAAGGTCAATAACTTACAAGAGTTGAGGCGAATTTTGTTCTACAAACAAATAACCAAAACAAAGTCAGAGAAAATAACAAGTTTGAGGAAAGAGGAAAGACAGAACCTATGAAGGGATAGCACAAAAACCATATGTGAAATATCGCTCTGTCTTATTCATAGGCAAAAGAAAAAAGTTAAGGAGGGAATTCTCCCTTTCAGCACTTAAGATGCTCATAGTGAATGAATAAAGAGAATAAATCAAAAAACATGGAGTATATTGAAAAGCGTATAGCAGGTTTGGTAAAACCATTTAAGATCCACCTAATTTTAGCGATACCGACTGGACGTACAATAGTAGCCAATAGTAAAAAGTGACACAACGGGGCAATAGCCCAAAAAAGGCATACTTTGAATCCTGAAGGAAGGGACATATCCTGTAAAAATTTCCAGAACAGTAGTAGCAATAATACAAGGTTCACAACATATCACATCCACCCTAGGAATTATATAACCAATTTAAAGGAGCGTTCACATTTGATACAAAAAACCAGTGTATATATTGAAGTGCCCATGCGGAAGATACGTGGGCCAGACAAAAGAGGAGTATAAAAATCCGGCTCAATGAGCACCGTATAAAATCAATTGGCATTAAAGAATAAAACTGTAGAGAAAATGAGAGAGTTAAGAGGTTTTTGAGAGAGACGAGCATATCCATACATTTTTTAGAAAAATAATCACAATGTGTCTGAGCTGAATGGGCTTGTATTGCGGCAGTTAAATGTGAGGGACGGTGAACAATTGAAAAGCTCCACTTGCACCAGATGCCAGATGTATCTATAAGATGAAACACGTAGCCCCAGCTGGCAATGAAACGAAAAGTTGGGGCCTCAGAGCCATTTTATAAAATGTATATATATTGTCTTCGAAGGTTTTTACCTTTATTATATTGTGGAGTGTGAGATTGCATACTCCTGTGCTTCCACTATAAATAGCATGAGGTAACTTCAAGTCGTGCTTGAAAATGGGGAGGTCCCCCGAAACGTCACCCCAAAAGCTCTCCCTGCGTCACGCCCCCTGTCAGAATATGTTGCATACCGAAGATGTAAAGCCGGGCTATAGGCTGTCGCACATCGCTAGTTGTATAGAATGCCTTTTGAAGTTCCCTGCCACCTACTATGGATTGCCAACACAAGTCTTAAACGCAAGTCACAACGATGGATTACAGTTGTGGTCGTTATATTTAAATTGACTGTCAAAAAATGGATTGGTAACCTATTGCCAACAATTTTGAATCTGCTTGTTGTTTGTTGGTGTTTTGTATGGCTCCTACCAATTTGCCTTATAATATACACGTTGCATGACATGTCAGAAACGAGCCGCCGCCAGTTCTAAGGCGCATTGAATGAGTGTATAGTGCGCCTGAATGAATGAATGAATCTGGCAAAAATCTGGCGTCTGGTCTACCTTGCATAGTATAATTGATGCGCCTAATCTAAGTGCATAGCATAATGTAGACGCATAGCATATTATTGCTAGCATATTTGATGAGCCTACTTTGTGTCGTGCCCGGCGTATAATGCGCCTTGTTTTGGTGTATAACAGTTCATTGATATAGAGAATAGGGCGTCAACAGATATTTGATGCAAAATACACCCAAAAAATGGCGCAGCCCTAATGGGACGTGTCGCCGTTTATTGATATAAAAAGGTTTTATTTATTTATTTTTGTGTGTTTCTGGCCCCGTTCAATTGGTAGATGTATCAATCTGATATTATGTTGTAAATTATTTATGTATGATACACTTTTTATGATTGATCATGATTTAGCCTTCCCCTGTGTATATGTGTACCGCTCCTATTTTTATTGTCATATTTTTTTTAATATGTTTGTCTAGCATGTTTTTTTTTAAGAAAAATGAATCAATAAAAATTACCCAATATTTATATTTTTGCCATTCTGTGGGATTATGTATGGATTTATATTTGTTTACACCCAAAGAGAATTCTGTAGTTGCTCCTTAGCATCATACTTAAAGGGGTTGTCTCACTACAAGAATTGCTGCTTTTTATGTTAAAGATCTTGCAAGAACAAAACAGTGTCCTACCTATTCCTAGATATCCCCTCCTTTACGGACTTCATTAGCTCCTCAGGTCACTATAGCTACAGACCTGTTCAATCTCTCCTGATAGGCTGCCAGCACTGGTCACTATAGCTACAGACCTGTTTGATCTCTCCTGATAGGCTGCCAGCACTGGTTGCTATAGCTGCAGACCTGTTCTATTTCTCCTGATTGGCTGCCAGCACTGGTTGCTATAGCTACAGACCTGTTCAATCTCTCCTGATAGGCTGCCAACACTGGTTGCTATAGCTACATACCTGTTCAATCTCTCCTGATAGCCTGCCAGCACTGATTGCTATAGCTACAGACCTGTTCAATCTCTCATGATAGGCTGTCAGCACTGGTTGCTATAGCTACAGACCTGTTTGATCTCTCATGATAGGCTGCCAGCACTGCTTGCTATAGCAACAGACCTGTTCAATCTCTCCTGATAGGCTGTCAGCACTGGTCGCTATAGCTACAGACCTGTTTGATCTCTCATGATAGGCTGCCAGCACTGGTCGCTATAGTTACAGACCTGGCTTCTACTGCAGCCTAGTGGAAGCCAGTAAACACGCCCCTGAGTTCAAAATGAAACTGAAAAAACAGGACTGAGGTGACATGAATGTATGGAGTGAGACAATCCCTTTAATTTTTTTTGTGTCTAAGCACTGCCATGCTATTTCTTACTTTTATACTAAACTGGAAGAGCGAATGTGAATGGGTCCTAATATTTTTAGTCAGAATTTAAAGCTTATTTATTTATTGAACTTAATTGATGTTTTAAATATGTTAATCTAAAGGGCTTTTTCCACCATAGAGATTGATGATATATTATAAGCTTTGAAGGAAAAAACGGAACCTCAATCCAGAAGTGAGTAGATAAAATATCTCCTGTTTATTTAAATAATGATTAAAAGTCCTGAGACACATGAAAAAACATGTTGAAGATCCAACTCTCACGCGTTTCAGACCAATGGTCCTTGCTCACAGCACTGCTGTGGGAGCGGTGTGTTTGGCGGTATTCAGAACTCCCATAGGACAGCATTGAAAGTTGTGTGCAAGCGTGACTGGTTCTCCATTCTGAGACAAAACCTTAGGGGGCCGTTCCAAAATTGCTAGTGGTTTGGAGTCAATCAGCGTCGTTTCTACTAGCAATAATGCTTTGTTTCCTGGAAGTTCCTGGTTGAACCTGATGCCTACTTTACATACTGCTGTCCTTACAATGAAGGCGACCTCTAAATCTGTGAGCAGGAGTGAAGGGCAACATGGTCATTAGACTATGCACGAAATAGCAAAGAAGACGAAGAATAGAATATTAGGGCTTGTCTTCTAAGGAAAGCTATATAGGCTGAAATGTATGGAAATTACTCTTTATCCAGAAGGGACAAAACTATCTCTTAATAGCCAAAGCAGAGTCTCCTCCAAAAGGAAGAGTCACCCAACAGCTGGTTCAGGGGTTCTTTCTCCAATGAGTGAACAAAAAGTGTTTCTTATGTTTGATGTGGACGATGACCCACACATAGAAGTTAGGTAATTGTAGCTTTATAGCAGGGTGTAATAAGTGAGCTGGGCTTGTGCAGCATTAAAATATTAAATACATGCCTATACATTGTATAACTCATCTAAAGTTACATACCAGACCACCTTGTACGTTATATGGTCATTTCTTTGCTTCAAGGAAAAGACGTAAGTAATTGCCTAAAGGAAAAATGCATTGACAGAGTTTGTAATAAAATAAATCTGATTGGCTCTGTGCTTTAAAGGGTTTGTCTCACTACAGTGATTCGTCCTGTTTTCTTGGATTCATTTTGAATTCAAGGGCGCGTTTACTGTCTTCTACTTGGCTGCAGTAGAAGCCAGGTCTGTAGCTATAGCAACCAGTGCTGCCAGCCTATCATGAGAGAAAAGTTGTAGCATAGGACCAGGCTGCAGCCTTCAGGAGAATGAACAGTAGTAGCTATAGCAACCAGTGCTGGCAGCCTATCATGAAGATGAACGGGTCTGTAGTATAGGACAGCCTGGCAGCTATCAGTAGAGATTGAACAGGTCTGTAGCTATAGCAACCTGCGGCAGCTATCAGAAAAGATGAACAGTTGTACTAGCGACTTGAGGAGCTGATGCAGCCCATACAAGAGGGGATATCTAGGAATAGGTAGGACTCTGTTATTGGACACATATTGCAGAATGACTTGTTTTTGCAAGCTCTTTAACATAAAAAGCAACAATCCTTGTAGTGAGACAACCCATTCAATGCTTCTCTCTTTTTTTTTGTAGTTATGCCTTAAAAAAGAAAGCATATTCCCTGGACACTGAAAACTACTTCTGTGTGTTTCCACTATTCTTTTTCCAGTGCGCCATACTAATTAGAGAACTGAAGTGAATCCTTTACCAGACGCCTTTAAGTCTGACCGGAATAAGTACTCCAACTTATCAGTAGAATGCACAGCACTAATTTGCCAAACTTTCTACATGCATTTTCCCATGGAGCATTGCCTGAGAATAAGGGCAACATATATGAATGGGGCTGCGCCATTTTTTGGCCTGCTTTGAGCCAAACAAACTGTTGTAGCCCTGTTCTATAGATGTATGAACAGTCGTATGCCAAAACTTGGCGCAATCTGCCTCAGACACAACACTTTTGAATGCATTAAAGATGCGGTAACTGATCCTACCAGAATTGTATAATGGCCAGAAATGTGCCAAAGTTCAGCACAAAACTGTCGTACAAATCCACACAAGTTTCAAAGCAACGTGACTAAGACAAACTTTGCCACATACACTCTAGGCACCAATGTTTGGCTCATAGATTGTAGGACGCTTTCATACGTACTGTTGGATTGTACGCTATTAAAAACAGAAGATCCAAGTTCATACATGTCGCCCCAAATGTCTATAAGGCAACCAGTACCCTGCCCTGCACTCATGAAGGACAACAATACTAAAGAATGTTTCTCACCCTTGTGGTCAGGTCTGGTAAGCTGCATTGAGTCTTAGCTATAGGGTGTCCAGGGTACCTGTCTGCTCAGCCTGTAGTCTTGTTCTTACGGGTTGGCTACTCCGTGCTGCTTTAGATGAGCGACTAGTTGTGGTTGTCCATGAATTTCTTGAGATTTTTAATTTATAAGAAGTATTGCAAGAAGAAAGACTTCCACTCTTCAAGGAGATTCTTATAGATTTATTAAAGGTATCGTAGATGGAAATGGATAGTGGTGTTTCCTTCCTTAGACCATGTCTACACGGCATAAGGTAAAATACCACCGGAAATCCGACGGTATTTTAAATTTGCTGTACCGGGGTTTTTGGTGCGGGTTTGCTCAAATAAACGCAGTCGGTTTTCAGATTTCAACCGGCCCAGTACATTGAACTGTTTGGGAATCCAACGGGAATCTGACGGAAGACAGAACATTATCTATATTCTGGTGGAGGAGCGGCGGTTTAGATATCCTACAGTAGAAAATCCGTTCTGCATAGACTACAGCTTGGATTTTCTATTGTGGTCTATGGGCACTGGTTACAGTCGGATTTTCGGCAAATTCAGTATTTAGAATCAGACCAGAAACCAGTGCTGTGTAGACAAGGCCTTAGAGAAAATTTTTCTCATAAAAATGTGTTCTCCTTCGGTGGCAGAAGAGTGTATTGTAACTGTTCTTGAGGGACATCGGTCATTGGTGGGACCTACATGAAAAATAAATCACGAAACTGAATTTTGGACATGAAAACTGAGGTTCTTTTTCTTTTAGCTAATTTTAGGGTGTGGTAAAAGAATGGATGAGCTCTACCAACAGCAATATTTAATATTGGGAAGATTAATGGAGACATTGGGCCTCATGTATGAAAACTGTCTAGCAGTAAGCCTGTCTTTGTTGCCCATAGCAACCAATCAGAGCCCATAGTGACCAATCAGAGCTCATAGCAACCAATAAGAGCCCATAGTGACTAATCAGAGCTCATAGTAACCAATCAGAGCTCATAGTACCCAATCAGAGCTCATAGTAACCAATAAGAGCCCATAGTGACTAATCAGAGCTCATAGTAACCAATCAGAGCTCATAGTACCCAATCAGAGCTCATAGTAACCAATCAGAGCCCATAGCAACCAATCAGAGCTCATAACAACCTATCAGAGCCCTTAGCAACCATTCAGAGCCCATAGCGACTAATCAGAGATCATAGCAAACAGTCAGAGCCCATAGTTACCAGTCAGAGCTCATATAACCAGTCAGAGCCCATAGTTACCAATCAGAGCTCATAGCAGCCAATCAGAGCCCATCGTTACCAATCAGAGCTCATAGCAACCAATCAGAGCCCATAGTCACCAATCAGAGCCCATAGCAACCAATCAGTCCATAGCAACCAATTAGAGCTCATCACAAACAATCAGAGCCCATAGCAACCAATCAGCGCTCAGCTTTCATTTGGTTAATATGGGCTCTGATTTGGTTGCTGTGAGCTCTGATTGGTCGCTATGAGCTCTGATTGGTTGCTATGAGTTCTGATTGGTTGCTATGGGCTGTTATTGGTTGCTATGAGCTCTGATGGGTGGCTATGGGCACTGATTGGTTGCTATGAGCTCTCATTGGTTGCTATGAGCTCTGATTGGTTGCTATGGGCTCTGATTGGTTGTTATGGGCTCTGATTGCTCGCTATGAGCTCTGATTGGTTGCTATGGGCTCTGATTGCTCGCTATGAGCTCTGATTGGTTGCTATGGGTCTCTGATTGGTTGCTATGGGTCTCTGATTGGTCGCTATGAGCTCTGATTGGTGGCTATGGACAGCAAACACAGTCTTACTGCCAGACAGTTTTGACACATAAGCCCCACTTGTTTTTGTCGAGTACGTCAGAGGTCTAGACATAGAGAGACGGTTTGTCCGCCAGATGCGTGTGGTTTATGTGGGAGTGAGAAACGTTTGTCTGGTGACTGTTCAAGAGGGAAAGGAAGTCCTGAAAGAGTCTGAAATATCAATTCAAGATGTGTCCAAAAATAAAAATCGCAGTCAGAAGTCAATAGATAAAACTGCCCTTACTGAAGGTTTTCATTTTCCTGGTTTAAGTCATGAAGTTTAAGATTTGTTTGAGAATCCGAGGAAAAAATATTCTGATATTTCATTATTTTTAATATGGTTTTATTTTCTTCCCTGAAGGTCGGTGCAAAGCTGATTCCATTTTGACCTTGTATCAGCAAAAAGTCTTTATCTATGGCTAGAGAAGGATTGTGAGTGCCTAGTTCCTTTGTGGAGACCACATCCTTGTCCACTGTTTTGGGTGGTGGAGACTCAAGCTTCAAAAATAACGAACTGTCTACAACGTCGCAGTCTGCAGGAGGCTCGGGTTTGTATGAAATATTTTTCCTTCTTCTGGAGGAGAGCAGATTGAGATATGGTGGGAGCATTGGCTAAAAAATAAGTCCCCATAGACCATGTAGGTCTGTTCAATGGAAGACAGTACAGAGAGGTAGAGGTCTTAATCTACAGGTCGAAAGTCCCAGGACGCCCTTTTATCTCAGAAACAAAAGGAAAAATTAGCCTGAATCTCTCAACAAGTAGTGCAGGAGGGGAGATATTTTTAGGCTACATCCAGAACATGGCCGCCATCTTGAAATGTGCCATATTGGATCAAGGGCAAGTTTTTCCAATGAGAAGGTGGTCATGTAGCAAATCCAAAAAGACCAGAATGGTCTCAGACATCCATTACCATCAGGTTTTTAATATCTCTTGTGGTTGGAAAGTTATCAACAACAGCAGCTATGGATATTGCTACAACTAAGGGACATCACATACATGGCCTGAAATGTGTAAGCTTTCTCTGTACTGTCCTCTGCCTCAATAAATGTTATTTTTACTTGTGGAATACGCTGGACAATACCTCTATATGCTTCAATAGCAGCAGCAGCAGCTATGTGATGTGTCCAATGTGCTGTCCCTGGTGCTGAAGCTGAAGGCACCGGATCCAATCATGAACCCGCACGGGAACTTTCACTATTGAGAATGTTTGAGCCATAAGAAATATTGCAAATTTGATTGTGGTAATGGATTTCTGAGACAATTCTGGTCTTCGTTGATAGGCTACATGACCACCTTCATCTTGCACTTTATCCAATATGGCAGCTTTCAAGATGGCGGCTATGTTCCAGACATGGCCTAAAAGATAGGTCCTGTCACCCATTTTTTGGTAGAGGATTCAGACAGGTTATTTTCCCTTTTGTTTTTGAAATAAGAGGGTGTTCTGGAACTCACCCATTGGAAAAACTTGCCCTTGATCCAATATGGAGGCTTTCAAGATGGCGGCTATGTTCCAGACATAGCCCAAAAGATAGGTCCCCTCTTCCAATACTTGCTGAGAGATTCAGGTAGGTCATCGTCCCTTTAGTTTCTGAAATATGAGGGTGTCCTGGGACTTTTGACTCACCCATTGGAAAAACTTGCCCTTGATCCAATATGGCGGCTTTCAAGATGGCGGCCATGTTATGGACTTAGCCTAAAAGATAGGTCCCCTCTTCCATTACTTGCTGGAGGATTCAGACAGGTCATTGTCCCTTTAGTTTCTGAAATAATAGGGTGTCCTGGGACTTTTGACTCACCCTGTATCACAAATGTAAGGTGTAGCTGAAGCAGTGGGCCTATTTCCATATGTCATTACTCCTGAATTTTCGTCCTTTCCGGTGCGGACCTCAGACTGGATTCTATTATAATAGAGAGGCTGTCAGGGTCTAGGCTGGGTTATCTTCTTTCTTTTTCTCTAAGGCCCATGAAGATTTTGATGTGTAGAGAAGTCATAGCAGGCCCTGGCCTAAATGGCCTAATGTCTACTGAAGGGGGAAACAGAATCAATATAAAACTATGGCTTTCTCCCCAACAAGTGGAGCAGGAGTGTCTACACCACCATAAAATAAAATTACAGAATGTCCATGTTTTGGTGGAGATGAGAGATGTTTGTAATAAGAGATTCAGCTTAACCCCATGCAGTAATGATAACCAACTGAAGGAGGCACGAGGAAGGGAAACCCAACCTGCAAACACGAGACAATTCAAATGGAAAAGTACCAGCTTCCGATCCAGTCCATGATTATTCATTTTCTTATTTGAAAAAGTATTAAAAAACAGATAAGGGATATTCATATCAATCGACAACATGTCATTTAAGGGGCAAAGCCCTGTCTACATGCTGACGCATTTCAGACTGCTCTGTGTTTCGTCGTAGCCTCATGATACTTATGATATTGTGTATATCATCAGCTTAAAGGGGTTGTCTCACTGCATTGATTCATCTTACCTCAGTCCTGTTTTCCTGGTTTCATGTTGAATTCAGGGGCGTGTCTACTGGCTTGTACTGACTGCTACCCGGTTTCCCCGAAAATAAGACAGTGTCTTATATTAATTTTTTCTCCTAAGAACAAGCTAAGACTTATTTTTAGGGGATGTCTTATTTTTTAAGAACAAGAATTCACATTTACTGTTGAATAAATAATCAACATGTATTAATATACTAATCAGTAATATACCAATCAGAGCTCATAGCAACCAATCAGAGCTCATAGCAACCAATCAGAGCTCATAACAACTAAACAGAGCTTAGCTTTCATTTTCCCAGAGCAGGAAAAGAAATGAAAGCTGAGCTCTGATTGGTTACGATGGGCTCTGATTGGTTGCTATGGGCTCTGATCGGTTGCTATGGGCTCTGTTTGGTTATGATGGGTTCTGATTGGTTGCTATGGGCTCTGATCGGTTGCTATGGGATCTGATGGGTTGCTATGGGCTCTGTTTGGTTATGATGGGCTCTTATTGGTTGCTTTCATCTCTGATTGGTGGCTATGAGCTCTAATTGGTTGCTGTCATCTCTGATTGGTTGCTATGAACTCTGATTGGTTGCAATGGCCTCTGATTGGTTGCTATCAGCTCTGATTGGTTTCTATGGGCTCTAATTGGTTGTGATGGGCTCTGATTGGTTGCTATGGCATCTGATTGGTTGCAATGGCCTCTGATTGGTTGCTATCAGCTCTGATTGATTTCTATGGGCTCTGATTGGTTGTGATGGGCTCTGATCAGTTGCTATGCTTAGACAGTTTTCATAAATGAGGCCCAGTGATGTTTGGCAGCCATGTGTGAGCTTTTTTTATCCAAGAACCATAACTTTGTCTACTTTTCTGAAGTACTAGCTATTTGGAGGTTAGATATTCTTTTTGTGAAAGTTTTTTCTCTACCATTTAGTGTATTAGGAAACCAAAAACAAATATTTGCAAATATTTTTTGGGGGAAATTGCGCCATTAGCTTTAGGTTTTTATGAAGTTCCCCAAAAGTTATAAATCACATGATAACCTCAGGTCAGGTTTGGTTTTTAAGATTTGCTTTTACAGATCGTGCACCTGTAGTAGGGCTTGTTTTATGGTTGGTTTTTTTTAGTACCATTTTGGGAGGCATTTGATTTTTTAAATCAATTTTTAGTCCAATTTTTTCCAGAAGTGAGGTGACCAAAGCAGTGATCCTGGTGTTGGGTATTTTTTTCTTCACGGCATTTACAATGTGGGAAATATTAGGTTATATTTTAATAGATCGGCGTTTACATTTACATTTCATTTTTTTACTTTTTTTATATATATAATAAATAGGAAAAAGATTGCTTTGTACTTTTAACATTTTCGTAATGTTTTTATAAAACTTATTTTTTTTTTACTCTTAATTTTTTTATTCACCATACAGTACTTGAACACTAAGGGCGACTGTATGAACGGGCTTTTCGCCTGTTTTTAGGAGTAAACTGCGCCTCCCGGCCCAAATCCCCCTGTCGGACGCAGGGATGCAGTGTTAGGCGCAGCGTTCGCCACTTTCAGCTGCGCCCCGCATGAAGGGGTGGGCCATGGGCGCGGTGTGGGCGCGGGGTAGACGTTCTGGGGCGGGACGCGGCGCGCTCGAAAACCCCGAGGCATGTACGATCGCGGGTCGGCAAAGTGCGGCGCAGTGCAGCGCTCGGCAGCTCCGACAGGCAGACCTGGTTTATTTTGGTCTAAATGCTCCAGCGGAGGCGAAGTGAAGCAAGAACGGAACATGCGAGGAAACATAGAAGAAGATCGCAAGAGAAATCTTGGCGCTCCGCTCCGTGCGGCAGGAGTATGATTCCGAAAAAATCGCCTTTATAAAGGCGGAAAACAGTCTCAGAAAAGAGCTCAACCTCAAAAATAAAAAATATTTTTAAAAAAATCACTTTCCAAAAATCTAGAACGGCGCAATATCAGAATTAGGATATTGGAAATTGCCGGGAAATACAGTAATTCAAATTCTGAAACCTATTCTCATTGGTCGCCAGAAACCGGCCAATCAGAATAGGAGCGACAGTGAACCATTAAAACCTATGGAGAAGTATGGACCAATCAAATGAAAAGGCGGGACAGTTCAAAATACTGTAAAAATGCAGAAAAAGAGCTGATTGGCTGAGCTGCGGGGGGGCCTTGGCTAATCTCGGTCCATCAGAATAGACGCACAAAGACCCCATTATATTCTATGGAGAAGTTTTTTGTACAACATATCAAAATCAAAGGCGGGACAGTTCAAAATACAGTAAAAATACAGAAAAGAGCTGATTGGTTGAACTAGCAGGGGCTTGCCTATCCCAGCCAATCAGAGCGTGAGCTACTTCTCCCATTGTAGTCTATGTAGAGATGGGCGCTCTGAAATCTCGGCGCTCAGCGTCGTGCGGCATGGAGTATGAATATTAAGTGTAAAACATTCTCAGATAAAGAGCTAACACCTTCTCTAAAAATAAAGCAGTTAAATCCCGAACAACGTGTTTGTCGCCGAGACCGGCGCTACATAGGGAATTGCAATAGAGAGAATTGCCGGGAAATACCGTAATTCAAATTGTTTAAGCTCTTCTGATTGGTCGGCAGAAGCCAGCCAATCAGAACAGGAGCGACAGTGGCCCATTCTAACCTATGGAGGAGAATTGACCAATCATATTGAAAGGCGGGACAGTTCAAAATACAGTAAAAAGGCAGAAAAGAGCTGATTGGTTGAAGCGGCGGGGGCTCGTCCAGCTTAGCCAATCAGAGCGCGAGCTACTTTCTCATAGAGTTCTATGGGGAAAAGAAATGCAGAGCGAGCTCTGTGATTGGCTAAGTTAAAAGAGGCGCCGTTATTTGGACCAATGGGAGAGCGAGCGACGCTCTTATGGGTTTTCTAATGCAATCTGGAATAAAACTGTACATGGCCGAAATAAAATGATAAGACTCCAGAAGTTGTCCCGATGTGTATATAAAACGAATGATAATATGGGGGTAACGAAAAAAAAATATTACATCAATAAAATCAGGTTTATTTCTTTATTTTCGTTGCACCCATACTATTGATCCTTGGCTAACAAAAATAAAGAAATTGATTTAATATTTTTGTATATTTACCCCCATATTATTATTCATTTTATATACACATCGGGACAACTTCTGTAGTCTTATCATTTGATTTCGGCCATGTACAGTTTTATTTCAGATTGCATTAGAAAACTCATACTAGCGTCGCTCGCTCTCCCATTGGTCCAAATAACCGCGACTCTTTTAACTTAGCCAATCACAAACAGAGCTCGCTTTGCATTTCTTTTCCCATAGAACTCTATGAGAAAGTAGCTCGCGCTCTGATTGGCTAAGCTGGACGAGCCCCCGCCGCTTCAACCAATCAGCTCTTTTTACTGTCTTTTGAACTGTCCCGCCTTTGAATATGATTGGTCAATATTTCTCCATAGGTTAGAATGGGTCCCTGTCGCTTCTATTCTGATTGGTCAATTCTCCTCCTAAGGATATAATGGGCCACTGTCGCTCCTATTCTGATTGGCTGGTTTATGCCGACCAATCAGAAGAGCTTAAACAATTTGAATTACTGTATTTCCCGGCAATTCTCTCTATTGCAATTCCTTATGTAGCGCCGGTCTCGGCAACAAACGCGTTGTTCGGGATTTAACTGCTTTATTTTTAGAGAAGGTTTCAGCTCTTTATCTGATAATGTTTTACACTTAATAAAAATGATTTTTTTATTTATACTCCATGCCGCACGGCGCTGAGCGCCGAGATTGCATTGCGCCGATCTCTCCATAGACTACAATGGGAGAAGTAGCTCGCGCTCTGATTGGCTGGGATAGGCAAGCCACCGCTAGCTCAGCCAATCAGCTCTTTTCTGCATTTTTACTGTATTTTGAACTGTCCCGCCTTTGATTCTGATTGGTCAATAGTTCTCCATAGGTTTTAATGGTTCACTGTCGCTCCTATTCTGATTGGCCGGTTTCTGCCGACCAATGAGAAGAGCTTTCAGAATTTGAATTACTGTATTTCCCGGCAATTTCCAATATCCTAATTACTTGATATAGCGCCGTTCTCGATTTTTGGAAAGTCATTTTTTTAAAGTATTTTTTATTTTTCAGGTTTGAGCTCTTTTTCTGATAATGTTTTCCGCCTTTATTAAGGCGATTTTTTTATTCATACTCCGCATGGACATCTTTAATGATTTCTCGCTGTTCCAGCCTGTTTCGCATCGGAATACATGTGAGGCGCAGTCCCACACAGCGACTAAGTCCCGCACTGCGCCCATGTCCTCGCACTGAGCCCCACACACACTGGCGAGGTCGCAGGGAACTTTTCCCCGCATGTATGAGCGCACCTCCTCGGACGGTGAATCTTAGGCGCAGCGCCGCACTGCGCCTAAGTCCCGCAATGCGCCCCACCCACGAGCGAGGCGCGGCGGACTTTTGCCCGCATGTATGAGCGCACCTCCTCGGACGGCGAATCATAGGCGCAGCGCCGCACTGCACCTAAGTCCTGCACTGGGCCTCAAACACTGGATGTATGAGCGCGCCCCAGTGCCGACATAAATCAGGCGCAGATTTTGCCAGAAAACCGGCGGAAATGTGCGCCCCAATGTGGCGAGATTCATACATGTCGCCCTAAGGGCTGCAATTGGTCGTACACTATTCTGCAATACCACAGTATTGCAGCATATTATACAATTCCTGCTCTACTAATATACCCGTTCACAAGGTGTTATAGGTGTAATATCATGCCAGGCCTAGGGATCTTTATTAGACCCTTGGCTGTGATAAGAACTGGTTAGCACCCCACAGTCGTATTGTGAAGTGGGCTATCAGGTGATGGAAGGGCGGGAGGGTGGCACCTACTGTATAATGGCTTAGGGTATGTTCACACGGCATGTTTGTGGGGCGTACTTTGGGGCATAATCGCCCTGCAATTTGACTGAAGCACACTCCACAAACAGAGCCGTCTTAAAGGGGATGTATCGCTTCATCAGTTCATGTGTTTCATTGTATTTTCAGTTTCTCAGCTCTACAAATCCAGGGGCGTTTCTTCCCCTCCCAGCTGGGTGTTTCTTAACTGAAGGGGGATGACATCAGCCCCCCCCTTCACTGTTCATGCTCGCTCCCGAGTCAGTGTGCTCTCCCCCCCCCCTCTGTCTGAGTCCACATGTCACTGTCCTCTCCCTATGCAGTCTTATTTTTTAAGAGCTGTTTACATACCGCATTCAGTCTAGAAAGTCTTCTATGAAATCAGAGCACTGATCTCTTCTCTCACAGCTGGAGGTTTGTTACAGTTGAATCCAGTCTTCTATGAACTCATCCAGAGCAGCACAGATCCGCCTCCCTTCTATGTTTACACGCAGCAGCATTTAGGCACCGAGGCACATTTCTGCTGTTTTCTGATTGTAGAAGCAGCTGCATGGTTACTGTGCTTCTGCTGGCTGTGCAGAGTGAAATGTTGCCGGACACTTATTCTGAGTGAGAGAGGCAGGAATGCGCGCTCCCGTGAATACGAGGGGACCAGACAGAATGTAAATTAATAGAGCCGGCAGCCAATGAAATGAAAGGAGGTGGAATCCGACCGGTAATGGGGAACAGTGTTTACAGAAAACGAAGATAAGGGAGACAGTGAAAACAAGACAGCTTTGCTAATGACATCCAATTGCAAAGTTGCTTGTTTTCACTGTCCCCTTATTCTGAAGACCATTTAATGTAATGATACAACCCCTTTAACAGAATTATGGGCCCCTGGGCATAACACTGCAGTGGGCCCTGCCCAAATACATGACGTCACACTTGGCCATGCCTTGAGCCCCCCCCCAAACACACCCATGTTATTACGTCACTTATGTCTGGACACTAGCAGCCTGCAGCGTACAAGACTATTTGGCAGGGCAGGGAGCCTTTGGCTCCCTTCTCCACCATGCATTTTTAACTGTTTGCACATCGCTGTATAAAGCATTGGTGCGACCTCACTTAGAATATGCTGTTCAGTTCTGGGCTCCAGTTTATAGAAGAGGTGTAATGGAGCTAGAAAAAGAGTGCAAGGATGAGCAACCAAACTTATAAGAGGAATGGAGTATCTTAGTTATGAGGAGAGGTTAGTAGAATTGAACTTATTTTGTCTTAAGAAAAAACGGCTCCGGGGGGACATGATTAATTTATATAAATGGTCCCTACAAAAAGTATGGGGAAAAGCTATTTCATGTAAAGCCCCCTTAAAAGACAAGAGGACATTCCTTTCGGCTGGAGAGAAAAGGATTCAATCTCCAGAGGAGAAGAGCGTTCTTCACTGTAAGAACTGTGAATCTGTGGAATAGCTGCCTGAGGAGCTGGTCACAGCAGGAACAGTTGGGGGTTTCAGGAAAGGCTTAGATACCTACCTGGAACTAAAGAATATTAATGCGTACGTAGCTATGTAAAATTCTGGATCCTGGATGGAGGCGGCTCTGGGGTCAGAGATGGGGTCTCCCCTGAAGCAGACTGGTTATTGCCTTGTGGGTTTCAGGGCATTCACCAGTGGGAGGCTGGGCTTAAAGTCCTTGTCTCCCTCCCTTCACCCACTTTTTCTCCACCCTTGGTTGAACTTGATGTGTCTTTTTTCAACCGTACTAAGTATGTGACTATGTAACTATCCTAAAAACACACTGTTAAATAAGCAAATCTGAGTATTTTTCTTGTATTCCTGGGACAAGCATACACCACTTGGGGTCCCTATACTTGTGGGGCCCCCGGGCAACTGTCTAGTGTGCCCAATGGAAAAAATGGCCCTGTCCACAAATACAGTAAAATCATGGAGCATATTCCTTGGGACAAAAAAGTGACACATCACTTCTTTTGGGCTCTTATGTGCCAGGGAAAGTGAAACTGAATGGGCCGGGCTGGAGCGCTGTTCAAAGTACGCACTGGTCAGAGCGTACTTTCAACAGCACGAAGAGGTACCCGCCGGGGAAAGGGAAGGGTGTATGGTGGCCGGGCCAGAGGGGTTAGAAGTATGCACTGGCCAGTGAGTTCTTATTATAAAAGCAGGTGTATAGTGGCACGAACAGGTACCTGCAGGGGAAAGGAAGGGGTGAATGGTGGCCGGGCCAGAACGGTTATAAGTATGCATTGGCTGGTGTGTACTTCTTAGAACAGCAGATGTATAGCGGCACGAAAAGGTACCTGCCGGAGACAAGAAAGGCTGAATGGTGGCTGGGACGGAGCGGTTAGAAGTATGCACCGGCCAGTGAGTGCTTCTTATAACAGCAGGTGTATAGCGACAAGAACAGGTACCCGCCGGGGAAAAGGAAGGGTGAATGGTGGCCGGGCCGAAACGGTTATAAGTACGCACTGGCTGGTGTGTACTTCTTAAACAGCAGATGTATAGCGGCACGAAAAGGTACCCGCCGGAGAAAAGAAAGGGTGAATGGTGGCCGGGCCGAAACGGTTATAAGTACGCACTGGCTGGTGTGTACTTCTTATAACAGCAGGTGTATAGCGGCACGAACACGTACCCGCCGGGGAAAAGGAAGGGTGAATGGTGGCCGGGCCGAAACGGTTATAAGTACGCAGTGGCTGGTGTGTACTTCTTACAACAGCAGTTGTATATCGGCACGAACAGGTACCCGCCGGCGAAAAGTAAGGATGAATGGTGGCCGGGCCGGAGCGGTTAAAAGTATGCACTGGCCAGTGAGTGCTCCTTATAACATCAGGTGTATAGCGGCACAAACAGGTACCCGCCGGGGAAAAGGAAGGTTGAATGATGGCCGGCCCGGAGTGGTTAGAAGTATACACTGGCCAGTGAGTGCTTCTTATAACAGCAGGTGTATAGCGGCACAAACAGGTACCCGCCGGGGAAAAGGAAGGGCGAATGGTGGCCGGATCGGAGAGGTTAGAAGTATGCACTGGCCAGTGAGTGCTTCTTATAACGGCAGGTGTATAGCGGCACGCACAATTACCCGCCGGTTGAATGGTGGCCGGGCCGGATCGGTTATAAGTACGCACTGGCCAGTGTGTTAAATCCGGATCTATAGTCGGCTCTTGATCGCTGCCACCAATCAACAGCTTCAGCAATCACTTACCATTGCTTTGACATAACTGCTCGCGAGCCATTCGTTCCCCAATAGTGATGTCAAGGAAATGGCAGGTGATCACTACAGTTGATGATTGGCTAATGAGCCGAGTACAGAGGTTAATATGGAGTTTTTTGATACTTTTATAATATAAAACTTTAAAAAAACAAAAACCTGAGTGATAACTTGTTTTTTTTATTGGTATTATTTCAGGGTACGTGAGACATTTTGATCAATTTTCATTACAATTCTCTGGAGAAGCAATGGAAGCAAAAACATAACATTTTAACCTTGTTTTGTATCTTTTTTTTTTTTACTGTGCTCGTCATCTTTTTTGTATTCGTAAGATGGGAAAAGGGAGGGAGTGGGGGGGAGGGTGAACGTGACCATGTAAACTTTTCACATTTTTTATATTTTTAAAACTTTGTAATATTTTCTTTACTTGTATCTTTAGTTTCCCCAAGGTACTTGACCACTGAAGGGCACAATCGCTGTTCTGCTGTTCTGCAATGCTAATATACATGATGGATTTCCTATTAAATCCTGCCACAAGCAGGGGGTAATGGGAGCTTTAAGATGGAGGGCCTGTATTCTTGGACATAGGTAACAGTAGTTATATTCTTGTACATAGGGGGCAGTATTATAGTAGTTTATATCTGTACATAGGGGGCAGTAACGATAGTAGTTATATTCCTTGTACATAGGGGCGAGTAATTATAGTAGTTATATTCTTGTACATAGGGGGCAATATTATATTATTTATATTCATGTACATAGGGGCGTATTAATAGTAGTTATATTTCCTTGTACATTAGGGGGCAGTATTATAATAGTTATATTCTTGTACAAAGAGGTCAGTATTATAGTAGTTATATTCTTGTACATAGGGCAGTATTTATAGTAGTTATATTCCTTGTACATCAGGGGCAGTATTAATAGTAGTTATATTCTTGTACTTAGGAGCAGTATTATAATTAGTTTTTAATCTTTGTACATAGGAGCAGTACAGATAGTAGTTATATTCTTGTACAAAGGAACAACATTATAGTAGTTATATTCATAGTTCATAGGGAGTATATTATAGTAGTTATATTCCTTTCAAGGGAGCAGTGGTTATAGTAGTTAATCATTCTTGTAATAGGACAGTAATTAATAGTAGTTTATTCTTGTACATAGATAGCAGTATTATATTATTTATAATTCTTGTACGATAGGGAGGGCAGTATTAATAGTAGTTTTATATTCTTGTACATAGGACAGTATTATATAATTATATCTTTTACATAGGGGCCAATATTATAGTAGCTTACTTCTTCTACATATGGGGCAGTATTATAGTCTAGTTATATTCCTGTACATAGGGTGTCATATTATAAGTGAAGTTATGAAAGTCTTGACATAGTGTAGTTAAGTATTTAAAGTAGTTTATATTCTTGTACATAGGGGCATATATAGTAGTTATACCTTCCTTGTACATAGGAGCAGCATTTTTATAGTATTTATATTCCTTCTACATAGGGGTCAGTATTATAGTAGTTATATTCCTGTACATAGGGGCAGTATATAAAGTGGTATATTTAATCTTGTCCATCGGGGCATTATTATAGTAGTTATATTCTTGTACATAGGGAGCATTATTATAGTAGTTATATTCTTGTACATAGGGAGCATTATTATAGTAGTTATATTCTTGTACATAGGGGAATTATTATAGTAGTTATATTCTTAAACATAGGAGGAAGTATTATAGTAGTTATATACTTGGACAATAGGATCAGTATTAATAGTAGTTGATATTCTTTACATAGGGCAGATATTATTATAGTAGTTATATTCTTGTTAATAGGGGGACAGTAAATATAAGTAAGTTTATTTCTTTTACATTGGAGCAGTATTATAGTAGTTATATCCTTGTACATAGGAGCAGTATTATAGTAGTTATATTCTTGTACATAGGGGGCAGTATTATAGTAGTTATATTCTTGTACACAGAGGGCAGTTATATAGTACTGGGGCCTGATAGAATAAACATACATAATAATTGAAATGTTTAGCAAAGTATATTAGATAAATTATCTTTATCATATATCTGAGTATTGAACATTCTTAAAGAAACATATTTCAGAACCCTTCTCCCTGTATGATAAGTTAATTCTGATTAGTCTGGAGGGCTGATAACATAATGATCCCTGAGCGATCACCTCATGACAATATGTTTGCATCATGACATGGCAACTTTTCTCCAATTAATTCTCACCGTATCAGAGGAGAATAACTATAAAATGATTAACTCATTAATGCTTTTCCTGTTTTCGACTTTCAGAACAAAGCGCATTGTCTTAGCCTTATTATCACTTCATTCCGAGAAACAAAACTGTTTCATTTTCCTGTCAAGTTAGGTTTATGAGGCTTGTACATTACAGAATCATAACTGGTCTGAAGACGTCGTTTCTACATCTGAAACATAGAAATATACTGATGGTAATTTAATTAAAAAAAACATACACTTTGCAGTCAGTATACAGTAGTAGTATGTACACCTAGAGTAAATAGTAGACAAGTCAATTATAATAGCAAATTGCATAAATTACATAGATAGAAAAATAGATACTTAAAAAAACTTTATTTAACAAATATTTGCAATAATTTACAGTAATTTACATTCACATACATAGGGATACAAAGAGGCAGTATTATAGTAGATATATCCTTGTACATAGTAGGGCATGATATTATAGTAGTTATATTCTTGTACATAGGGGCAGTATTATAAGTATGTTCTATTCTGTAACATAGGGGGCAGTATTATAGTAGTTCTATTCTGTACATAGGGGCAGTGTTATAGTAGTTCTATTCTTGTACAGAAGGGGCAGTATTATAGTATTTCTATTCGTGTACATTGGGTCATAATTATAGTAGTTCTATTCTGTACAAATAGGGGAGTATTATAGTAATTCTATTCTTTGTACTTAGGGGGCAGTATTATAGTATTCTATTCTTGTAACATAGGGGTCAGAATTAAAGTAGTTCTATTCTTGTACATAGGGGGCAAGTATTATAGTAGTTCTAATTCTTGTACATAGGTGGGCAGTATTAAATTAGTTCTATTCTTGTATCATAGGGGGCAGGTATTATAGGTAGTTATATTCTTTGTACATAGGAGCAGTTATTATAGTATTCTATCTTGTACAAAGGGAAACAGTATATAGTAGTATATTCTTGTACATAGGGCAGTAATTAATAGTAGGACAGTTATAGTATATGGTACATAGGTGGCAGTATTACAGTAGTTTTATATTCTAGTACAAGGAGCAGAATTATATTAAGTTATATTCTTTGTACATAGAGAGGCATATTATAGTAATTTATATTCTTTGTACATGGTGGCATATTATAGTTAGTTTATATACTTGTACAAGGGGCTGTATTATAGTAGTTATATTTCGTTGTACATAGGACAGTATTATAGTAGTTCTATTCCTTGTAATAGGAGCAGTATTATAGTAGTTATTATTCTTGTTACATAGGAGGCGAGTATTATTGTAGTTATACTCTTAGTACATAGGGGGCAGTATTATAGTAGTTATATTCTTGTACATAGAGGGCAGTATTATAGTAGTTATATTCTTGTACATGGGGGCAGTATTAATGTGGTTATTTTCCTATATGTAAGAGGCAGTATTACAGCAAGTATTTTTTGGACATAGAATATTGACAAATTTTATTATGAGCCAAGCCTTGTGATAAACATTAGTCACAGGTTTTATACCAGGATATGTTTTAATCATTAATAATGTCTTCAGTAGATCACAGTAGATTCTTAATGCAACAGTGATAGTCAGCTCCCACATTTTTGAATACTGTATTTTTGAATGTATGTATTAATATTCATTGCTTTTCTTTTGCCCGTAAATATCCATGTTGTTTTGCCTATGTCATGGAAGATGTACCCCAAACACTCAATAATTCAGCCATTCACTCATAGTTACATAGTTAATACAGTTGAAAATAGCCATATGTCCATGAAGCTCACCATTCTGGAATCCAGAACGCTGAATAAGTATAAAGCATAAATTAGTTATTACCCACATTGTCTACACTATAACGTCCCACCATGATCACAAAGCTTTCCAAGTCCTTTTGCTACAGATCAGTAAGTCATTGGATTGAGTGAGGTCAAGCCTGGAGATTAACACCTTGGTCAACCTGGTGTTATTTCACATTCCAGGTAACCTTACCTCCAGGTCCCATGCTTGACCAGTCAACAGTTGGAGATTTGGTGGACTGACATGGTTCATTGGTGGTCTGCTAAGAGGATATGATAGGCTTATTTTTCTCAGACGATTGGTCAGACAGCTCCAGAAATTTTTTTCCTGCCTTGATCTCCTCTTTGACCATATTTTTGATAGTATCGGTGGTGAAGTAATAGGCGAACGGGTCAAGCACTGTGTTACAGCAGGCTATCAATAGGGTGACCTGGTAGGCCTCTTCTAGAATACAGTTATCCATGAACTGGTAAAGAAGCAACACCATATGATAGGGAAGGAAGCAAAGAAGAAAGATGGTTGTATTGGTAGCCAACATACGAATCACCTTTACACTGTTGACCAGTCCATCTTGAACAACTTGACTTTGCTTCATTGACTTTAACATGGCCACGGAACTTATGACTAAAACTCCAAGAGGAAGTAAAAAGCCCATGCCGATCGCCCCTATTGTGGGGGCCTTCCTGGTAACAAATGAAGGACGGCCAACAAAACAAGAACTATTAGTTCGTGACGCCACCACACCGTAAGTCACAACACAAGATGTTACGTTGAGAAACCATACGCCGACACAGATCCAACAAGCCTTCTGACGGAAGTGACGCGATCGGAGAGGGAAGCAAATGGCCAGAAATCGGTCAAAACTAATGCAGGTCAGTAGGAATATACTGCCGTACATATTGAGAAGGAGGAATGAGCCGGTGATGTTACATATCCACAGCCATACATTTTTGTTCATTTCTGAATGCGGGACTGTGTAGGAGTAGACTTTTAGTGGGATGGTGGTAATCAGTAGGAGGTCAGCAACGGCAAGGTTCTTCATGTAGACAACAGTGGGTGACCGCAGCTTATTACTGCAAAAAAACACAAAGATGGCAATACCATTCATGACTAAACCTAAGGATAATATAACTGCGTATCCACTCAGGTACACATTGTGGCTGACCAGCTGGAGGCTGCTGCAGTAGGTCATTTCTGGTGACCTTAGATGTCTTCACACCCATGATAAGATTATTTCCTCCTTTATGCAACAAACCTGGTATAAAGATAAAATCAAAACGTTAAAGTTTATCTTTAAATAAACTTCCTGCATTTACTTAACCTCTTAAGCATCAGGTCTGAAAAAGCCTTAAAGAGGACCATCACCTCAAGGGAAACCTCATGAAGTAACAGGAGACAGAGGCGTAACTTGAAGCTCCTGGACCCTAGTGCAAATGGTGAAATGGGGCAACTCAGCTGCTATGTGCCATTTACATTGAAGTAGCAGAAGGGATTTTGGGGCCCTCCAAAGACTGTGGGGCCCAGTAGGGACAGCTACTTCTGCACCCCCTATAGCTACGCCCATGACAGGAGACCTGAATACAAAAACTTCCTTAGATATACTTCATTAGGAAATTGAAAACCGTTTAACCTGTAATTCAGTTTTTTTTAAAAGCGCTGGCCCTTTACGATAGCTCTGAAGTCGGCCAAGTCGCACATGACAGAAGATGGATCACTATGTTGACAGCTGTGTAACTGCTTCTGAGCTGCAAGAGTCCACTGTGAAAGGGGGAGCTGGGAAGTCTACATCATATGCACACTGATAAACTCTGGGCTGCTTTTTCTCTGCTGAATATTATTAAACTAGAAGCAGTATAATTTAGATGCCTCCTAAATCCAGTCACCCTATGTCCTCAGTGTGCTGTGCCTGCTGCACTGTATGTAGTGAGAGACTCAGATTACCCTGTACAAGCAGCTATGTTCTCGGCTACCCCTGTACAGTTAGTATCTCTAAACAGAAAGAATCCTACTACATAATGAGCTCTGCTAAGAAAGTGAAACTAAAATCGGTTCCCCTGAAATACTGAGGTGATATGATAGAGGAGAGGAGCTGAGCTCTGTGATATATAGGGTTATATGATAGAGGGAGAGGAGGCCTGAGCTCTGTGATATGATAGGTTATAATGATAGAAAAGAGAAGCTGACTCTGTAGATATATAGGTTATATATAGAGGGAGAGGACTGAGCTCTGTGATATACAGGGTTCTATGATAGAGAGAGGAGCCTGAGCTCTTGTGATAATATAGGGGGGTTATCTGAGAGAGGGAGAGAGCTGAGCTCTGTGATATATAGGGTTATATGGAGAGAGGAGTAGAAGCTGAGCTCGTGTGATATTTAGGGTAATATGAATGGAGGGAGAGTAAGCCTGAACTCTGTGATATATAAGGGTATGATGATAGAGGAGATAGGAGGTGAGCTCTGTGATATATAGGGTTTATATATAGAGGAGAGAGCTGAATTCTGTGATATATAGGGTTATAATAGAAGGGAGAGGACATGAGCTCTACTGATATATAGGGTAATATGATAGAGGAGAGGGCTTGCGCTCTGAGATTAATATAGGGTTAAATGATAGAGTGAGGGAGCTTGGCTCTGTGATATATAGGGATTATTTATAGAGGAGAGTGGAGACGGAGCTCCTTGATATATAGGGATATTGATAGGTAGAGAAGCTAGCTCAGTGAAATATAAGGGTTATATGATAGAGGAGAGAAGCTGAGCTCTGTGATATATAGGTTATAAATAGAGGAGAAGAAGCCGAGCTCTGTGGATACTATAGTGTTGTATATGATAGAGGTTAGAAGCCGAGCACTGTGATATATAGGGTTATATGATAGAGCAGCTGATCTCTGTGATAAATAGGATTTATATTATAGAGGAGAGAAAGCTGAGCTCTGTGATTATCAAGGTTTATATAATAGAGGAGAGAACCGAGCTCGAGATATATAGGGTTATATGATTAGAGGAGAAGGAAGCAGCGCTCTGTGATATATAAGACGGTTATTAGATAAAGGAGAGGAAGCTGAAGTATTCTCTGATATATAGGGTTAATGATAGAAGAGAGGAGCTAGCTCTGTGATATACAAGGGGTTATATGATAGAGGAAGAAGAAGCTGAGCCTCAGTGAGATATATAGGGTTTAAGTGATCAGAGGAGAGAAGCTGAGCTCTGTGATATACTAGGGTTATTGAAGAGGGAGAGGAGCCCGAGCCTGTGATATGATAGGGTTATATGATAGATAGAGAAGCTGAGCTCTCTGATATAGAGGGTTATATGATATAGATAGAGGAGCTCTGTGATATCTAGGTGTTATATGATAGAGGAGAGGAGGCTGAGCACTGTGATATTTAAGGGTTATATGAATAGAGGGAGAGAAGGCTGACTCTGTGAATTAGGGTTATATGATAGAGGAGAGAAGCTGAGCTCTGTGATAAAAAGGGTTATATGAATAAGGGAGAGAAAGGTGATCTCTGTGATATGAAGGGTTTTATAGTGATAGAGGGACAGAAGTCAGAGCTTCTGTGTGATATATAGGGTTTATATGATTGAGGAGAGAAGCTAGCTCTGTGATATATAGGTGTTATATGATAGAAAGGGAGAGGAGCTGAGCTCTGTGATATAAAGGGTTATATGAAAGAAGGGAGAGAAGCTGAGCTCTGTGATAAATAGGGTTTAAGGATAGAGGAAGAAGCTGATCTCTCTGATATATAGGGTTAAATGATAAGAGGGAGAAAAGCAGAGCTCTGTGATAATTATAGGTTAATTGAAATATAAGAGAGAATCTGAGATCTGATATATAGGGTTATATGATAGAAGAGAGGAGCTGAGCTCAAAATTATAACCGGGTTTATATGATAGAAGGAAGAGAAGCTTGAGCTCTGTATATATAGGGTTATATGAATAGCGGTGAGAGAAAGCAGAGCTCTGGTGATAATATAGGGTTATATGGTCTTATGGAGAAGAGGGAGAGGAGCCGAGCTCCTGTGATATAGTAGGGTTATATGGTAGAAGAGGAGAGAGGCTTGAGCTCTTCTGATAAATAGGGTTATATGATAGAAGGAGAGAACTCTGTGATATATAGGGTTATATGATAGAGGGAGAGGACTGAGCTCTGTGATATATAAGGTTATATGATAGAGGGAGAAACTGAGCTCTGTTGATAATATAAGGGTTATATGATAGAGGAGAGAAGCTGAGCTCTGTGATATATAGGTATATATATAGAGGATAGAAGCTGACTCTGTGATATATAGGTTATATGATCAGAGGCGAGGAGAAGGTGAGCACTGTTATATATATGGTTATATGATAGAGTGAGCAGAAGCAGAGCTCTGTGATATATAGGTAATATGATCTGAGGAGAGAAGTCTGAGCTCTGTGATATATAGGGTTAGTATGATAGAGTGAGAGGAGTGCTGAGCACTTGTGATATATAGGTTATATGATAGAGAAGAAGCTGAGCTCATTGCATATATATGGGTTATATGATAGAGGAGAGAAGCTGAGACTCTCCTGTTATATAGGGTTATATGATAGAGGAGAGGAGCTGCGCACTGTGATATATAGGGTTATATGGTAGAGAACCTGAGCTTTCTCCTTGTCATCTGACTGTGGATTGGTTGAGTATAAACTCTTTAGAAATGGTTTTGTAACCTTTTCCAGCCTGATGAGCACCAACAACAACTCAGAAATCTCCTTTTTTTACGCGATACTTCCAAATATTGTGTTGTGAAGATCATACATTGAAACATCCCTGTTCTTCTAATAAAACAGGTTCCCCCCCCCCCACACACATGATTCTCATCCTATTGATTGGAAACTCCTGGCTCTAATTCAACTTCAAATGATCTGATAATCCTAAGGTTCCTATACTTCTATCACTCACAGATTTGTGATACCAAGTGTAATATTTTTGACTCCTTTGTTTGATTCGGTTTTCTTTATCTGCTTTTAGGACTTGTGTAATCTTATGTACTTTTAGGTCAAATTCATGCAGACAGGTTCACAAACTTACAAAATACATTTTTCTGAAAGTTACCCCCCTGGGATAAATGAAAATGCTTCTACGTCCTTAAAGGGGTTGTCTCACTACATTTGATATCATCTTACCTCAGTCCTGTTTTCTTAGTTTCCACTTTGAATCATGGGCTGTTTACTACTGGCTTCACACTAGCTGCAGTAGAAGCCAGGTCTGTAGCTATAGCAACTAGTGCTGGCAGCCTATCAGGAGAGAACAAACACAGGTCTGTAGCTATAAGCGACCTGAGGAGCTGATAGCAGCCCATACAGAAGGGGATATCTCAGAATAAGTAGGATACTGTTAATGGACATATATAGACAATTGACTTGTTTTTGCAAGATCTTTAACATAAAAAGCAATCCTGTGTAGAGTAGACAACCCCTTTAAGGGGAAGGAAGTCATCCCAAAGGTAAAATGACCACTGCATTTTGGAGACTTATGGGGGTCTTTACTCATCATAGCCATTTGTGCAGGTCTCAAGCGGTTGTACAGAGAGCTTTTACCTGTACAGCTTCCAGGTTGTTAACCCCGTAACGACCGCACACCGTCTTTTGGCGTCGGGCATTTCAGGTCGTTCGGTCATGCAGCGGCTGATATCGGTGCTGTACTACACAGCCTGATCCCAGCCGCAGCTTCCTGTGAGCACGCGGGAAGCGGGAGGAACCTCCGCACCCCATGCTTTAACCCTTTGATTGCCGCGGATCCGTCACTGCACAAGCGCAATCAAAGGGTTTCCGTTAAAGTTCCCTGGCTGTGTCGGGTGATCTGGACACCCAGGGAACCCTCAGAGCCCGGGGAACGGCTGCACAGTCAGCTCTGGGGCCTTAGATGTAGCCCTGGGGCTGTCTGTGTAACAAAACCAGTGATTCAGCAGCACTGTGATTTTTAACTTTTTTTTTTTGCAGATTTTCTAGTTTTAACCATTATTTACAAGAACACAGTAGATGTGACCAGGAAAATGAGAACTTAATAATTGATTTCCCCTCAGATCTGCCGTTTTTAGAGATATCCCATATGTGGCCCTAGTGCGCATTTGGCTCAACCACAAGCCCCAAATAGGAGGAGCCACCTACTGGACCTCTGGGTCTCATTTTCATGTACGGGTTTTATTTAGGCGCCATTTCCAGGTTTGATGACGCCCTAAATGGGTGCTAAAACTTAATAAACACCCCTAAATAGCCGCAAATTGGAAACTACCAACAACCCTTAAGAGACTATATCCAGCGGTGTGTGAGTATATTGACCCCACAGGTGTTTCACAAATTTTTTTAGCGTTAGGCTCTCAAAATGAAGAACATTTGTTTTCCAACAATGCAATTTTAGCTGAAAACATTTAATTTTTACAAAGAATCCTGGAAAAAAGCCCCCAAAATTCTGTTACGCAGTTTACTTCTTCCAATCATGGGATTCATCTATGAGTTACTGTGTCATTTGGGCAACACTAGGTTTTTGCATAGTTTTTTTTAGCATTGGGCCATGAAAACGGGGGAAAAAAAAACGCTGTTCCGCTATTGCTTTTGGGTCATTTTACAGTGTCTCCCGTGCCAATGTAAAATGATCAGGATAACTTACTATGTGGTTGGTACATTACAATTGATATACATTTTAATATAGTTTTTTCTGGTTTTATTACTTTTACGACAATAGAAATGCGTTTATAAAAAATTGTGTTTTTTTAAGTTTTCCTTTCTGACAGCCATAACTATATTTTTCAGTATACAGAGCGGATTATGTTCTTGTTTTTTGCGTGATGATTGATGTTTAATGGTACCCATTATGGGGCATGAGGCACTTTGATCCAATTTTTATTAAGGTTTTTGTGAGGTGTTTTGAACAAAATACAGCAATCCTGGTAGTGTTTTCTATATTTTACAGCGGTCACCGCTTTACTCAGCAGGTTGATATGATTACAGCGATACCCAATCTGTATGTTTTTTATGTTTTACTGCTTTTTAAAACACTTTTAGGCCATGTTCAACAACGGCTAAACCAGACGTATTTTCAGTCGCGAATTACCGCGCCGGGTGTGGCAAATTACGGCTGAATGACAGTCCCAGTCATTACAGGTAATCCACATTTTTTCCTATGAGAACTATGGATTACGTCTCCTCTCCCTGCACGGCCGAATCGCCCGGGGTGAGAATAATGACATGTGAATTACCAGCGGCGTATATGCAGACAAAACCGCTGGTAATAAGCAATTCGTTATTGGCCGCGAGGTGCCGGCCCCCCCCGGACACACGCGTAATGCGGGGCGTAATTTATGTCCCCGCAGTTAAGCCATGGTGAACATAGCCTTAATTCAAGAAAGGAAAAATACGTTTTTGCATCGCCATAGAGTCTGACAGCCATAACTTTTTTTTATTTTTTCTGTGACGGAGCTGCGTAGGGGGCTTGTTTTTTTGCGGATGAGTTAGACGTTTTACAGGTATCATTTTTGGAAGACAAAGCTTTTTGATCGGTTATTAAATAAAATCCTTTTTTAGAAGGCAGGGTGAAGAAAATACTCGCAATCCTAGTAAGTTTTTTTATTTTATATTTTTAACAGTAACTCATCATGCAGTATCCTGACAAGTTAGTTTTACTCTGTGGGTTATATGATTATGGCGATAACCCAATTATATAGTTTTTTTTTTTATGATGAACCACATTAAAAAAAAAAGTGTTTTTATTGTGTAAAACAATATTTATGCATCGCTACCTTCTGAGGGCCATAGTTTTTTTAATTTTCCGTATGCAGAGCTGTGTAAGGACTTTTTTTTATCCAGGATGAACTGACGATTTAATTGGCATCACTGGTGTTATATGAGTTTTTGATCGCTTTTTATTCCATTTTATGTGCTGCGGGATGAACAAAAATCACAATTCTTTGCAACTTAGCTCCGACGATCTTAATAGATCACGCCAGCTGAGGTGTAAAATACGTGCAGGTTATTAGATGGTAGTTATTACGGAGATAGGTGAAGTACTAGGCGTGTAGTGGAGGTGTGATGCACCAGCGGTAAATAAAGCAGACAACACACTGACTCTGGGGAAACT
Source organism: Phyllomedusa bahiana (assembly GCA_025379985.1). Taxonomy (NCBI): domain Eukaryota; kingdom Metazoa; phylum Chordata; class Amphibia; order Anura; family Hylidae; genus Phyllomedusa; species Phyllomedusa bahiana. The sequence goes on from JAODAL010004998.1 coordinate 93,340, forward strand.
TCAGGTCATTACTTACTCACGTCACTTTTCTTGTGGACTTTACAAGGTTAATCAATAAGGTACATATCGCTTCAACCCTTCTCAGACCCCTGATCTCTGGACCCATTGACACTTCTCACAATCCACTTTTTGTTCCGACCCAGTCCAGCTGTGCAATGTGCTGGCACTGGTGCTGACCCCCGTCCCAGCCTAGCCCAGCTGCGTGAGGCGCTGGTGCCTGGAGACACAGGACACACTCTGTCCACTCAATGGGTCCCTTGACTCTTCCGGCAGTCCCGCAAATTGCCCACCTGTATTTCTGGATCATGTGACTCTCTTTAGGGTCCACTCCCCCTGGGTCTTTACTTTCTCTCTCTGTCTTGGTGCCTACTTAAAGGGGTTTTATCGTTTCATCATTTGGCAGCTGATTATATTGGTTGCTAAGTAGAGCTTTATGAATAATTGGAGGGGATATCTTCCCCTCTGCAGACACGCCGCCAAAAGTGGTGCACATGAGAATTAATTCTTTGTGGCAGGGGAAGGGAGAGGGTTCTCAGCAGTCGGAGACCTAAGAACATTGGAAGTGAAAAGCTAATGTGATTCCATAGTTAATATCTACAATTTTTTGCTCTCGACTACACCATACTATGTATTTTTAGAAATGGGCCTTTGACATTCAGGAACTGCGGGAAAGATGGGTGATTTTTTTTTTCTCTCCTCACACACAGTGATAAATCCTGCAGAATATATACACCTCTGACTTCTAACATATTTGCAAAAACACGCTTTATCTGTTTGTGTTTTACTGGGACTGCCACAAGGTCTCTCTCACTGCCTGTCACGGACCTCCTGATCACGTCAGCGAACGCATCAAAACCCGCACCGCACACGTCGACAGATTGCTGTTTCAGTGAACGCAGCAAACCCCGCACCGCACACGTCAACTGATTGCTGTCAGTGAACGCAGAAAACCCCTCACTGCACACGTCAACTGATCGCTGTCAGTGAATAAACGTAGCAAACCTCGCACCGCACCCGTCGCCTGATTGCTGTCAGTGAACGCAGAAAACCCCGCACCGCACACATCTCTCTTCTCTCTCTCTCGCTCATCTCGCTACTCCGTCTCATGCGCGGTCCCGAATACGACCCGGGGCAGGACCTGGGCTAACCCGACCGGAGCTCTCTCTCACTTCCAAGAATGAAACAAACGGTCCATTCTCTTATTCCATAGCACTTTGCTTAAGGTAACCCAGGGCCTACCAGCTGAGAAGGTCCGTCCCCACCTGTTGAACTACGATCATCGAAATGAGAACACCCCTGTCTTCTCGGGTCTATCAGTGAGTCAACTGTTCTCGTCTGCCTCGGCCGGCCCTGTCTATTGGCTCCTTAATAGACAGGGGTCCCCTTTCATAGTTGCTTTCAACTAGAACTATATACACTGAACCTAGCTCCAACTCCTGACTGACCAAGGAGCTGACCAGCTCTATCCTCCAACTGTCCACCTGACCTCTAGCTCTGGCCCCTTCTGTCTTTCCCGTTGGCCCCCTTGCTTGGAGTACCGTGATCGCAGAACCCAAACACAGGCGTATGCATTGCATACTGTACGCGCCGCAATTATGCCATGTGAACATACCCTAACAGTCCCACCTGTCGCGCTCTCTAAACTTAAAGCGGTTGTCTCACTACATTGATTCATCTTACCTCAGTCCTGTTTTCTTTCTTTCATTTTGAATTAAGGGGCGTGTTTACTGGATTCTACTAGGCTGCAGTAGAAGCCAGGTCTGTAGCTATAGCAACCAGTGCTGGCAGCCTATCAGGAGAGAACAAACAGGTCTGTAGCTATAGCGACCAGTGCTGGCAGCCTATCAGGATAGAACAAACAGGTCTGTAGCTATAGCGACCTGAGAGCTGAGCAGCATACAAGAGAGGATATCTCAGAATAGTTAGGACACTGTTAATGGACACATATTGCAAAGTGACTTGTTTTCGCAAGATCTTTAACATAAAAAGCAAGCCTTGTAGTGAGACAACCCCTTTAAAGGAGTTGTCTCACTACATCAATTCATCTTCCCTCAGTCCTGTTTTCTTGGTTTCACTTTGAATTCAGGGGCCTGTTTACTGGCTTCTACTAGGCTGCAGTAGAAGCCAGGTCTGTAGCTATAGCAACCAGTGCTGGCAGCCTATCAGGAGAGATCAAACAGGTCTGTAGGTATAGCAACCAGTGCTGGCAGCCTATCAGGAGAGATCAAACAGGTCTGTAGGTATAGCAACCAGTGCTGGCAGCCTATCAGGAGAGATCAAACAGGTCTGTAGCTATAGTGACCTGAGGAGCTGATGCAGCCCATACAAGAGGGGATATCTAGGAATAGACAGGACACTGGTAATGGACACATATTGCAGAGTGACTTGTATTTGCAAGATCTTTAACATAAAAAGCAGCAATCCCTGTAGTGAGACGACCCCTTTAACTCTTTCTATACCAGAAGGGACATCTTATAACACTTTATACCTTTCTCATACAATGCAATTCAAGATATTATACATACAATTTGCCCTCCGTTACAGCGGGGTGAATCTCCCGCGGCGGGAGTGATGTGGTCTGCGGCCCGATGTAATGTACCGCTGGTCCCATGTCGCGATCGTGCAGGTTCACTTGTAATCCCGCATGATCACCAGGACGTACCCATACGTCCATTTACGGGAACGCATCCTCCCGCTAGGACGTATGGGTACGTCCAATGTCAGGAAGGGGTTAATATGTGACCCTATTTATCCTGCAAGGTGAACGCCGTTAGAAAAAAGACCCACTTTCAAAATTGCATTTTTATTTCTTTATTTTTTTTTGTTTGTCTCCCCAAAAAATTGGAATAAAAAGTGATTGAAAAGTCGCAGGTGTCTGAAAATGGGACCAATAATAAAACACACTTTGGTCTGCAAAAAGCAACGACCCTCGCACAGGTCCATAGACGGAAGAGTAGAGCAATAACTGGTTTCATAAAAGGGCGCTGCAAAGCAAAAAAAACCAAAAACAATAAACATTTCCAGTGCGGGAGATTTGGCGCCATTTAGCCACCAAAATGCCTTGTCCAGGCCCTGCCCAATTCAGATAATGGGAGCACAGCTGTGGCTGACAACTGGACTCTCTGTAATTGTCAGGATCAGTTGTGCATCAATAGCGACTGCAGTATTTTTGGCCTCACTCTCATGTGTATCGGGGGATACGTTGTAAATGTCGTCAAAAATGAGGGAAAAATACCGCAGCATGAAGAGTTCACCCAATTACAGTCAATAGGGCCATAAGGTGCCAGTGGTGATCATCATAAAATGGATCCAGCACAATTTTTTGGGAGGGATTTCTGTTGCTATGATGGAACAGAAAAATATCAATAACAGTGCCTATGTGAACCCAGACTTAATGGTCTGACAGATGAGGGCTCCCAATATCACCCAATGGTGTCTGTCATGGGTTTTCTCACCATGCTATTATGTAGATCCTGCTCTTCACAGTCAGCTTCAGGGTCCCACTTCCTGATCAGGCTGTGGGTGGTTCTATAGCTTCAGGCTACCAATTCCTGTTCAGGCTGTGGACCGTTCTACAGCTTCAGGCTCCCACTTCCTGTTCCGGATTTGGGCGGGTCTACAGCTTCAGGCTTCCACTTCCTGTTCAGGTTGCAGGCAGATCTACAGCTTCTGGCTCCTGCTTCGTATTCAGATTGTGGGCGATGATATATAGCTTCAGGCTCCTACTTTCTGTTCAGGCTGTGGGCGGGTCTACAGCTTCAGGCTTCCACTTCCTGTTCAGGTTGTGGGTAGTTCTGTAGCTTAAGGCTCCCACTTCCTGTTCAGGCTGTGGGCAACGCTACATGTTCAGGCTCCCACTGCCTGAACAGGAAGTGGGCAATTCTACAGCTTTAGGCTCCCACTTCCTGTTCAGGCTGTGGGCGGTTCTACAGCTTCTGGCTCCTGCTTCCTATTCAGATTGTGGGCGATTCTATAGCTTAAGGGTTCCACTTCCTATTCAGGCTGTGGGTGGTTCTTCAGTTTTAGGCTCCCACTTCCTGTTCAGATTGTGGGTAGTTCTGTAGCTTAAGGCTCCCACTTCCTGTTCAGGCTGTGTGCAACGCCACATCTAAGTTAATTAGTATTTAATTGTTAATACTTATGCAACGATAAGGGTCTGTATATGTCTGCTTCCACAATGTCACCGCTCCACCTTGGATTTTCTTCCACGGATGCAGTCGATTGTTGGGCGTGAAGTATTCCGTGTGCCTCATCCACTGTATTTTCGGGTGGGTTTGGTCGGGCTTTCTTATGACCTCACCATGAATAATACAGACTGGCACACACCTTATGATATTTTACTGCCTGTATTACTGTATCTGCCTTTTGTCTTGAATACATGGTAATTGTTCTAATTTAAAAAATTCAATAAAATTGCAAAAAAAAAGAGAAGGAAGTGGTAACGAGAAGCCTTGAGAGCCCACAGCCCCTGCCACAACCCAACCTTGGTGGAGATCAAGGTTCCTGGCCATAGCACGGACTGCTCAGGAGAGTTGAGCCAACTTCATACCTCCCAAGTGTCCCTCCTTTGAAGGGACAGTCCCTATTTTTAACCCTTGTCCCTCTTTGCTCTTTGAATGTTTTTCTTTTTCACATGGAAAATAGATTTGCATTAATAAACTCTCTATATTGCTCTAAAAAAACCCACCTCTCTGGCTTCCAGCTGTATATTAGACGGCAACTTACATTTTTTTTCATAATCTTGTAAAATGTAGATCTTAAAAATTTCTAGATTCCGATGATATTTGTATTAAAATTTTGCTCCAGTATATTCCTGTGCAATAAAAAATGGATCCTTCCGACAGTGAACTCCAAGGGAGACATGGATGATAATAGACGGGGGCAAAGTGAATTTTCGCGTCTGGTTGTTAGTGTAAAATGCACCTGTATCCAGAGCTGCCATCAGTCATCTATGAACCATTTCAGGGCCCCATACAGCCAAATCAAATGGGGCCCCACCCATTACTAGTTCCTATTTTTTAACATATCAGAGGGCCCCTTTTTGATTAGGGCCCCTGACAGGAGAATTGCCTGTACTGCCCTATTGGCACCCCTGCCTGTATCTATGAAAGCCATGCAAACACAATACAATATCAGTAGCGCTCTATAGGCACTAAAAATGATCCAAAAGAACATAAGAATTTTTTGGATCAGCATTTCTGCTACTATGGAATATATAAAAAAATTTGAGGTTCTTAGTGGACATTTTTGATCAAAACTGTAAATGCCCACCTACTGCTGCAAGGTGACCCCAATTCAGGTCAGCACATCCATTTTAACTGCCACACCAATGTGCACCTATACGTTTATTCTTCAAAATGGATGTGCTAAACAGATTTTGCCTTTTGACTGTTTGTATGGGGAGGTGGCTGTTCCTATCTTGGTTTATCCACTCCACCCACCTGCACAGGCTTTTAAATCCGATCAGGTTTATAGCTGGAACCTTTTAACCCTGAAATGTGGAAGTCTGAACAGACACCAAGAGAGGCAGCATGTAGCCTAGGTTCCCACCTGAGATGGGGTCACCTTGCCGCGCTAGGTGGGCATTTACAGTTTTGATCAAAAATGTACACTAAGAACCTCAAATTTTTTCATATATTCCACAGTAGCAGAAATGCTTTTCCAAAAAATTCTTGTCCTTTTTTACCATTTTTAGTGCCTATAGAGTGCTACTGATATTGTGTTGTGTTTGCATAGCTTTTGCTGCCACAGCAGTGTGCACCTATATGTTTATTCTTCAAAATGGATGTGCCGACCATATTTTGACTGTTTGTATAGGGAGGTGGCTGCCCCCATATTGGTTTATACACTCCACCCACCTGCACAGGCTTTTAAATCAGATCAGGTTTATAACTGGAACCTTCTAACCCTGAAATGTGGAGGTCTGAACAGACACCAAGAGAGGCAGCATGTAGCATAGGTTCCCACCTGAATTGGGGTAACTTTGCCGCGGTAGGTGGGCATTTACAGTTTTGATAAAAAAATAAACCTCAAAAAGAACCTCAAATTTTTTCATACATTCCAAAAAATTCTTATGTCCTCTTTGACCGTTTTTAGTGCCTATAGAGTACTGCTGATGTTGTGTTGGTTTGTGCTTTAGAAAAACCCAACAAGTGAACTTATATTTTATTCTTAAAAAAATGGATGTGCTGCCGATTTTGTTTTTAACTGTTTTATGAAAGTGTTTTGCGCACTAAAAAAAGTTCCCCCCCCTCGCTGTTGTTTGGCGCATTAGGAAACTTTGGGCTTTTACTAATGCACAAACAGAAATAAAGGCTAAGGAAGCTGGAAATAAGAGAAAAAACATTAGAAAAGCATGTCAGTGAATAGGGAAATTTGGGATGATCCTGCTTGGTGAACCCCCGGTCCCAGCAATACCCGTGCGTGCTGGTTGCTGTATGTAGAATAAAGGGTGAGAGCAGAAAAATAAATTTCAACGCTGATCCTCGATTAAAATTGTTTTTCATTTGAGTGTAAAAAAAAAAAAAAAAAAAATCTTGGTTTTCATCTGGGGTTCAGCTTTATGGGGGGTAGAGTGAAATCCTGATATGAGAGTGGAGTGTGGTTTACGAAATTTATGACCCCGTATGTTGTAGTAGCACAGGTTCAGCCTTTCCTCATCCGGCTGTTGTAGCTTCGATGCCGTTCACTATTTTTGAAACTCAGTTTTCGAGATAAATCTTAAGTGTGAAAACCTAAGGTGCAGGTTTGGCTGCTGTACATCCAATTCCCACATCTCCAATGGGAGCAATATTCTAGAGGAGGCTCCTTTAGGGGTCCTCACACTAAAGATTATGAGATTTATCCGAATCGGTGGACGGTGCCACAGAGGATAGCTGGAACCTTCGAGCATGACAATGACCCTAAACATCATCCTACAATGCCATCAAGGACAGCTGGCACCTTAGAACATGACAATGACCCTAAACCTCATCCTACAATGCCACAGAGGACGGCTGGCACCTTAGAGCATGACAATGACCCTAAACCTCACCCTACAATGCCACCAAGGACAGCTAGGACTTCAGAACATGACAATGACCCTAATTCTCATCCTACAATGCCACCAAGGACAGCTGGCACCTTAGAGCATGACAATGACCCTAAACCTCACCCTGCAATGCCACCAAGGACAGCTGGCACCTTAGAACATGACAATGACCCTAAATCTCACCCTACAATGCCACAGAGGACAGCTGGCACCTTAGAACATGACAATGACCCTAAACCTCATCCTACAATGCCACAGAGGACAGCTGGCACCTTAGAACATAACAATGACCTTAAATTTCATCCTATATTTCAACCGAGGACAGCTGTCACGGTTGAACATAACAATGACCTTAAATCTCACCTACATCCCACAGAGGACGCGGCCTTGAAAATGGACAATGACCCTAAACCTCCCCCTACATGCCCAGGGGAAAGTGGCCCCTTAGAACAGAAAATGCCCCTAAACCTCATCCTACAATGCCACAGAGGACAGATGGCACCTTAGAACATGACAATGACCCTAAACCTCACCCTAAAATGCCACAGAGGATAGCTAGCACCTTCGAGCATGACAATGACCCTAAGCATCAGCCTACAATCCTCAAGGACAGTGGCACTTAAAAACATAACAAGACTTAAATTCCCCCTGCAATGCCAGCGGGGACGGGGGGATTCAGAACAGGACAATGACCCTAAATCTCACCCTACAATGCCCCAAGGAATGGCAAGTTAGAGTGAAAATGACCCTAAATCTCCCCCTACAATGCCCAGAGGAAGTGGCCCTTAGGATGACAATGCCCCTTTAAACCCCCCCTACAATGCAAGAGGTGTGGAAACTTAGAACATGAAAATGACCCTAAATTCACCCTCAATGCACAGGGGACAGCTGGACCTTGAACATGACAATGCCAAAACCTCATCCTACAATCCCGAGGAAAAGGGAAACCTTAGAACAAAAACAAGCCTTAAATCTTATCCTACAATGCCACAGAGGATAGCTGGCACCTTAGAATATGACAATGACCCTAAACCTCATCCTACGATGCCACAGAGGACAGCTGGCACTTAGACATGAAAAGACCTAAACCTCACTCTAAAATGCCCAAAAAGACGTGGCACCTTGAACATGACAATGAGAAAACCCTCTCTCAATCCCACCAAGGACAGGGGCCCCCTTAGAAATAACAATGACCTTAAATCTCCCCCTGAAATCCCACCAAGGACAGCGGGGACTTCAGAACATGACAATGCCCTAAACCCACCCTACAATGCCCCAAGGACAGTGGCAAGTTAGAAATGACAATGACCCTAAATCTCACCCTAAAAGCCCAAGGCAGGGGCACCTTAGAAATGCAATGACCAAAATCTCACCTACAATCCCACAGAGAAAATGGAAAAACCTTAAAACATGACAATGCCCCTAAACCTCATCCTAAAAATGCCCAGAGGAGCCTATTTGGAAAATTTTTTGGCCCCCTTTCTTAGCGATTCTGTTCTCTCTGAGTTTGTAGATTCCTTCCAAGTTTTTCCCTTTCAAAAAAGGAAAAAATATTGGGGATCGTGTTGTAACACCCTTTCACCCCTCCACTTTCCCCCCAAACCGGCTACAAATAAAACGGTGGGTACTTAAATGTGGTAGCTGTAAGGGGTCGTTTTCAAGTTTTAAATCTGGATGTGTTTCTCCCGGCCCAATTTTTTTTATGTATAACTAGCTAATTGTAGAACAAAAGTGATTTACCCGTGCTCTGCACCTGTCCCTAATGTATATGGGAAAAAAAAAACGGAATTAAGACGCCATATACTAGAACATTTGGTGATTAAACACATAAAAGAGTTTTCCTGTTTCAGCCTTTTGAATTTTTTGTATAATAAGACCCCCTTTTTTTTCTATTACTTTTTCAGTAATTGAGGTAGTTTTTGCCATCACCAGTGGTGGTGATTTTGATCGTAATTACTAAAGGAAAACTCAATGGTCTTCAACCTAAAAACTTTGAAACAAAGAGCTGAATTAAAACCCTTTTTTCGTCCCTTTATATCAGGATAACGATTTTAAAAAGTAATTTGTGCATAGTGTTTATCTAAATTTTTATTTAACAAAATTTATTATTTTTTTATTATCTATAAAATGATATGTATCATTATTTTTTTCTCCCTATATATATCTTTTTTTTTACATTTATTATGTTTATTATGTGGTGGTGTAGCTTTGGTAAAAATTTTTTTAGTTTGATGGATTATGGCATTTTTTGACATTGGTGCACCTCTTTTTCTTTTCCCTTTTTTTTTTTAATGGGTAGAAATTTATTTTATTTTGAGATGGGTCTTTATGTCATAATCTCCAGTTATACCCTTATATTGCGACTTTACTATTTGGTGCTGCGGCTAAATCTTTTCACAGGTTCTATGAATTTTGGGGAAATTTAAATATCGTGGTCTTATCCATTCTCCAAGTTTGCAGGATTACAGGGTATCTTAATATCTCTTTGCGCGCGCGCCGACGGCAAGTGGTCTGCCGGGTATCGTAGTCTTTCTTAACTACGAGACGTGGCTTGGTATATAGCGCATGCGCCGCGTGCGGATCGCGGTGCATGCCAGATTTTGTAGTCTTTTCCGGCCGCGGCAACATGTCATTTATTCCTATGTGCTTGCGCATTCTGTTTTGATGAACGCCCCGGACTTGGTGGAAGGTTAGTTCCTATTGCCACCCTTAAGTATTTCCTATAAATATAGATTTGGGAACTGTTTTTTTACCCTTTCTGCCTTCTTATTTTTTTCTTCTCGGCAACCATATGGTGAGGGATCCCCGTCTGTTACATCAAGGACCCTCATTGGGGAAAATTGGTCATCTTGCCTCTTCCTCAATCATCATTGACAGGGAAGTGAGTTGTGCATATATTTCTCTGCATTTTTTTATATATTGCATATCTCTCCCTACTTTGGAATCAGCGTCTATTCCCTGATGAACCCCACAATTGGGGGGAAACGCGTTGGAATTTAGGTTTAAACCTTATTGGGAATAGGTTTATATTCTCTAATGGTTGATAGGTAACATTAACTTTTAGTTATTAGTTGTTACATTGCTTATTTCACTGTATATATTGCTTATTCTTGGGCTTGTGGTTTTAGGTATTTGTTGTTTTTGTGTTTTTGTCTTTGGTGATTTTTCTCTTGTATATTTTGAGTTAGGGTTTTTGTAGGGCCGAGATAGTTTAGGTTCCTGGTGGGAACGCCCTTAATTGGGGCGGGCTATTCCCATTTTTTGATAGGCAGTTTCTAGGATTTTTAGGGTAAATTTCTTATAGGGCTTTGTAGAGTAGGTATTTGTTAGTGTCTTTTTTTTAAATATTTGTTTTAAAAGTTATATTTTAAACCTAGGTGTTATACTTTGAGTAGTTTTACCTTAGAACATAACAATGACCTTAAATCTCCCCCTGCAATGCCACCAAGGACAGCTGGGACTTCAGAACAGGACAATGACCCTAAATCTCACCCTACAATGCCACCAAGGACAGCTGGCAAGTTAGAGCATGACAATGACCCTAAATCTCACCCTACAATGCCACAGAGGACAGCTGGCACCTTAGAGCATGACAATGACCCTAAAACTCACCCTACAATGCCACAGAGGAGAGCTGGCACCGTAGGACATGACAATGACCGTAAATCTCACCCTGCACTGCCACCGAGGACAGCTGGCACCTTGAACTTTACAAAGACCCTAACCTATCCTAAATGCCCGAGGACAGCTGGCCCCTTTGAAAAAACAATGACCTTAAATCTTATCCCACAAGCACCGAGGATAGCTGGCACCTTAGAAAATGACAATGACCCTAAAAAACCTCATCCCCTACGGATGCCACAGAGGACAGTGGCACCTTAGAGCTGACAAAGACCCTAAAAATCATTCAAAACCACCAAAGGGCAGCTGGCTCTTGAAATGGCAATGACCCCAAACCTCATCCTACAATGACAGAGGAAGCTGGACCTTAGAAATGGCAATGACCCTAAATCTACCCTACAATGCCACAGAGGACAGTGGCACCTTAGAAATGACAATGAAAATAAACCCCCACCCTACAAAGCCACCAAGGACGTGGGGGCCTTTTGAAAAATGAAATGACCCTAAACCTTAAATGCACGGGAGGGGGGGGTGGCCACTTACCCTTTGAAAAAAGAAATGACCTAAAAAAACCTCCCATACAACAAATTTCAAAAATGGCAAATTTATCCATTTTTCAAACTTTTTTTACCATTTCCTGGTTTACTTTTGTTCATTTTGCCCAAAAATTTTTAGTCCTTTAAACATTTAGGCCACAACCATTCCTACAACCCCACATTTTTCCCTGTTACATGTAAGATTGAAAAAAGAATGTGCCCACGGGGTTAACCCAAGGCTGGGGAAAATTTGGGGAAGGGAGGGAAAAAAGGGAGTTCAACCCCGCCTCCCCAGGGTTTAAAATGCTCTAAAACCCCAAAAGACAAAAACCCAACCTCAGGGGGGACCCTATCTCTGCCCCCAGAGCCGCCCCACCCCAGGAACAAATGTTACATAGCAACAAGATTCTTTTCCTTCAGTTCCAGGTGTTTTTAAAAGCCTTTCTTAAACCCCCCCCTGTTCCTGCTGTGCCAAAATCCTCAGGCAGCTTTTCCAAGATTACAGTTCTTTAGGAAAAACGCTTTTCTCCTTGGGATTGAACCTTTTTTTCTCCAGCCAAAGGGAATCCCCCCTTTGTCTTTTGGGGGGGTTTTACATGAAATATTTTCCCCCCCATCTTTTTGTGGGGACCATTTATATATTTATTAAAATTTTAAAATTCCCCCAAAACCCTCTTTTCAAGACTAAATAATTCAATTTACTAACCTCCCCCTATAAACTAAGATACTCCATTCCCTTATTTGTTTGGGTTGCTCGTCTTTGACTCTCTCTTGCTCCATTTCACTTTTCTATAAAAATGGAGCCCGAACCCGAACGCATTTCTAAATGGGAAAAGCCCAATGCTTTGTACAGTGGTAAATTACATCCCTTGGGCCCCTGATCCATGTTTTTTTAATACCGGGCAATATCCTACTTGCCTTAAGGCAGCGATTGAATTTTTTTCTGTTTTTTAGTCTATGATCTACAAGAAACCCCCAAACTTTCTCACAAGCGATTCTCCAAAATTTTTCTCCCCCCGGGCATATTGCCCGTGATTATTTTACCCAATGCAGAACCTTACATTTATCCACATTGAACCTCATTTGCCAAATGGATGCCCAAGCACTCAGTGTGTCCAGGTCTGCTTGCAATTTATGAGCATCTTCCTTTGACTGCACTACCCTACATAGCCTTTAGACTGGAAGTCTGGGGGTATGTAGGTTTATAGGGTAGTCCTCAATAGAGAGTTGATCAGCTGCAGCTCTAGAGGAGCTCTGGACACATCTATCAGCACAGATGAGGCTGCCCAAATTCTCATGCCCCAGAGCCAAGAGGTCTTTTTCGAGAGCTTACAGTTCTCCGGGGTGAGAAGAGGGTGACATTTCATGTCCTCTGCACCTCTGCCTCTGTTTCCTCTGTAATGTATTTCCTTTGAGGCGCCTACACAGTTATCATTGTAGTCAGCAATGGACTCTAGAGAGGAAATCTTATACTCACCACCAACATTTCTTCTTCTTACATAATATGCATGAAACAAGAGGAGGTAGGAAGGTATACATGTAATGCAAAGCCCCGGAGAAGCCACAGAGGTCTGGGGGTCAAGCCCATGGAGTTACCCACAACCTATACAGAATGATGGGTCAATGGTGAGGACCATGGACCTTGTTGTCTACATCCACACTGACATAGCTGTACCCGGACTACAAGCCACAAGACACAGGCGTTACTCACCAGCCAGCGACTCGTCTGTCAGAGGAAGGAGCAAATGTAGAAATGCTTCAGAGCTTCCTGCCGCTGACTTCAACAAGCGTTACTCCAGCCAATGTCTGTGCCAAGATGTGTAACGTCTAAGGTGATCGTCACCAAGCTCTGCTGCAAATTGCACCACATTTATAATGTGTTCTTCTAAATTTGTGATGCCTGGAGAGACGGAGACCAGAGCGGAAAATGCACAAAAGAAGGTGGCTCATAGGTTTATGGATGTTGTGAGAAATTATAAATACTCCGTGCTTGTTGCTGTCTCACATTCTCCTGAAAACCGGTGTAAATCAGGGCGACACATTCTCCTGATAACCAGGGCTGGACGACACATTCTCCTAATAACCAGGGCTGGACAACACATTCTCCTAATAACCAGGGCTGGACAACACATTCTCCTAATAACCAGGGCTGGACGACACATTCTCCTAATAACCAGGGCTGGACGACACATTCTCCTAATAACCAGGGCTGGACAACACATTCTCCTAATAACCAGGGCTGGACGACACATTCTCCTAATAACCAGGGCTGGACGACACATTCTCCTAATAACCAGGCTGGACGACACATTCTCCTAATAACCAGGGCTGGACAACACATTCTCCTAATAACCAGGGCTGGACGACACATTCTCCTAATAACCAGGGCTGGACGACACATTCTCCTAATATGCACCGAATAACGAGTGATGGACGTACACATTCTCCTAATAACCAGGGCTGGACGACACATTCTCCTAATAACCAGGGCTGGACGACACATTCTCCTAATAACCAGGGCTGGACGACAGGTAGGCAGGGGTATTCAATCTCCTAGGGTGCCTACCCTTGCCTATCCGTAAGGAGGCACAAGTATGGAGTGAGCTCAGAAGCTCAGCCTGCTCCATACACAGGAGTCGCTGGCTGTCAGCTACACCCATCAGCTGCCTTCAATGGCCAGGAGCGGAGATAGCACCGATATCGGCCAATTGACTAATTAAATGCTGTGTTAAAATGACCGTAGCATCTTAGCAGTTACACCGTGGTACAGTGCCCTTCCCCCTCTCAATTGCCTCTCCTGCGACACCATCATGGGGTACCCTCTGGCAGTCAGGAGACTATTGAAGGCCCCCAGCCCCTCCCATTTATTGTAACAGCACACCGTTCTGCAATACTTAGTACAGAATGATGTACAAATGTTCACACATATATATATATATATATGCACACAGTATCTCACAAAAGTAAGTACACTTTTTACATTTTTGCAAATTTGTATTCTGTCTTTTCATGGGTCAACACTGAGGATCTGACACTTTGATACAATGTAGAGTAGTCAGTGCACGGCTTGTATGATAGAGAAAATTTGGTGCCCTCAAAATAACTCAACACAGCCATCAATGTTTAAACCGCTGGCAACAAAAGGGAGTGCACCCCTAAGTGACAACAAAAGTGAGTACACCCCTAAATGACATTAAAAGTGAGTGCACTCCTAAGTGACAACATAAGTGAGGACACCCCTAAGTGACAACAAAAGTGGGACACCTAATGACAACAAAAGTGAGTACCCTAGTGCAACAAAGAGTGCACCCCTAAGTGACAACAAAAGTGAGTACACCCCTAAATGACATTAAAAGTGAGTGCACTCCTAAGTGACAACATAAGTGAGGACACCCCTAAGTGACAACAAAAGTGAGGACACCCCTAAGTGACAACAAAAGTGAGTACACCCCTAAGTGGCAACAAAAGTGAGTGCACCCCTAAGTGGCAACAAAAGTGAGTGCACCCATAAGGGAAAATGGATAAATTGTGCCCAAAGTGATGTGACATACTGAAGCAGATCATGATCCGCTCCCTTCTGGGCCGCAGGGCAGTATCCAACATGATAACAACCCCAAACACCTCCAAGACGCCCACTGCCTTACTAGAGAAAATGAGGGTAAAGGTGCTGGACTGGCCAAGCGTCTCCTGACCTACACCCTATGGAGCATCTGTGGGGCGTCCGCAAACAGAAGGTGGAGGAGCACAAGGTCTCTAACATCTACCAGCTCCATGATGTCATCATGGAAGAGGGAAGACAGTGCTGGAAAATAATGGGGGCAACACAAAATACGGACATTGGGCACAAGTTTTACATTTTCACTAGTATTGAATTCAGGTTTTTTCCTAACCTATAGATTAGATAGTAACTGGCTGGGGGTTTACTCAGGGGTGGGGCTTCATTTACAAATAGTTGGCAATTAGGGGTACAACCACATGCAAGCAGAGGTAGCAGTAACTTCCTGACTCTGGTGTCTGACATGGCCATACTCCCAGTGAGAACGCCACCATTTACCTTTATCCCTTCTTCTTTGTGACTGGCCGAGGATTTACTCAGGGGTGGGCTTCATTCACAAGTATGTGTCAATTAGGAATTAGGAGCATTACTCTATATGACCAGAGGTAGGTGACCTGATTCGGGTGTCTGAGATAGCCATACTCCAGTAATAATGCCACTGTATGTACTATGCCTTTATCCCTCCTTCTTAGGGACTGGCTGAGGATTTACTCAGGGGTGGGGTTTCATTTACATGTTTGTGGCAATTATGGGTATGGCTGTATGCAAGCGGAGTAGCAGTCACACCAAAAGGCTCCTCTGCCACATGGCAAAGACTACTAGAAATAACACATGGTAGGTGGAGAGCTAGAATTTTCATTGGGGTCCAGGGGCTTCAAGATGATCCCAATAGATTTATTTTAGATATTGCCCAATTAAAAGGAGCCGGTCCTGGTGACAAATAATCTTTAAAGCAGATTTCTGGTTTCTCCTTCATCAGGGCTATAAGGACGGAAGGGGAATTCACTGGAGCGCCACAAGCGGTGGTATAAGCCATGCCAGGGAGCAGAATCTAAGTAGGTCCTGGTGTTCACCAGAGCCCGCCGCAAGGCAGGTTGGGCTTGCTGCGGCAGGAATCCTACCAGGTCGCCATCCCTGACGTGACTTGCTTGTGGTGGCAGCTGGGGTGCAGCGTGGTACAGAAGCAGCAGGCAGATACATGGTCAGAGACAGACAGGAAGGTCAGGGCAGGTGGCAGGCAACGTGGTCAGGAAAACTAGCAAGAACGGTCTGGTACACGGAAATACAATAGACTCCACAAACTAAATCCTCATGAATACCAACGACGTGGTTTAGCAAAATGAGGGAGGAGCGCTAATAAAGGGAAAGGTAGAACTCCATTGAATGATAAAGGGGTTGTCCCGTTACAGCAGTCGGCCTCCTTTTTTGCTGGTTGCCTAGCAGAGCTTGTGAAATGAAGGGGCATGTTTCTCCTCCCAGCAGGTAGTATCTTCTCTCTCTGCAGACAAAGTGTGTACATGATGACTGGGGAAGGGAGAGGTTCTCAGCTGTCATTGGAATCATTGGAAGTGAAAAGCTAAGTGTAACTCCATAGTGTACATCTAAATTTATCGCTCTCTCTACATACATTGTAACTAGAATGGGCATTTAACATTAAGGACTCTGGGAAAGATGGGTGATTTTTTTTCTCTGTCTCTCACACAGTGATATATCCTGCAGTTATTACACCTCTGACCTCTACAGATCTGCTGAACAAAACCATACACTTTATCTGTTTGTGTTTCCATGGAACTGCACATTTGTCTCACAAGTGGTTTACGTAGGACCTCGCATCTGTCTCACAAAAGTTTTTTTTACTGCACAGTACAGGTGTGTTATCTCTCTGTATGTCATTTAAATGGGACTGAACATCTTAACTGGTACTGCTGTGTACAGCTGTGTTCTCTGTTTCTGATTTACGCACAAAAGTGATTTATGTGGAACTGCCCACAAGCCCACACTGACACTACATAAGCACCAGCAACCTACAACCCCACCAATCACATCCCCAGTAGTCAGGTCACCATCACATGAATACAGCACTGATTCAACACAGAAGTAAAATTACTCCTGACAGCAGGGACTCACAGGAGACATCATCTCTGATGGGAGTTGTTCTCTTCTCCTTTTCTTCTCCTTCTGGCCCAAACCTCCATGATGTCTTCCCTGATGAGTCGTTCCCTTCCAGTTTTTTCTCTGTCTGGTACAGCATGCAGTGTCTTCTTCTCCCGGCCACTACTCGTCCCTGTAGAATTTACCACAAATACATCTTAGACTCCTCTCTTTTCCAGCACTTTCCTATCCAATTCCCAAATTTGTACAAGCTCCCTATCCATAGAGCCCCAAATGGTAATCATTTCCCCCTTTGCTCCCCCAAAATAAAAAGTTAGAAATTTTGTACCCTAAACAGCTATGTTAGCCCCTTAAAAAATAGATATTAAAAAATGTCAGCTAAGGGGCCCATGTAAATAGGTAACCCCCATAGGTAGGTAAACAGGCCCTTTTCCTCCTTTAAATTTTTGGTAGCGGGGGCTGCCCCCATAACTAGCCAGGTAGCTGGGGCTGCCCCCATTTAACTCCTAGCGGGCCCCAGTAGCTGCGGGCTGCCCCCAAACTAGCCGGGTAGCTGGGCTGCCCCCATTAATCAGCCAGGTAGCTGGGGCTGCCCCCAGTTCTCAGCGTGGTAGCTGGGGCTGCCCCCAGTAATCAGCCAGGTAGCTGGGGCTGCACCCAGTAATCAGCCAGGTAGCTAGGGCTGCCCCCAGTAATCAGCCAGGTAGCTGGGGCTGCCCCCATTAATTAGCCAGGTAGTGCCAGTAATAAGCCAGGTAGGGCCAGAAATTAGCCAGGTAGGGCCAGGGGCAGAAATTAGCCAGGTAGGGCCAGTATGTAGCCAGGCAGGGCTAGCAAGCAGCCAGGTAGTGCTAGCAATTAGCAGTCAGGGCCAGTATGTAGCCTGGCAGGGCCACTATATAGGCAGGCAGACAGGGCCAGTATATAGACAGGGCCATTATATAGGCAGGCAGGGCCAGTATATAGGTAGGCAGGGCCAGTATATACTCAGGCAGGGCAAGTATATAGGTAGGCAGGGCAAGTATATAGGCAGACAGGGAAAGTATATAGGCAGACAGGTAGGCAGGGCAAGTATATAGGCAGACAGGCAGGTATATAGGCAGGCAGGTATATAGGCAGGCAGACAGGGCAAGTATAAAGGCAGGCGGGCAGGTATATAGGCAGTCAGGTATATAGGCAGGCAGGCAGGGCATGTATATAGGCAGGGCATGTATATAGGCAGGCAGGGCATGTATATAGGCAGGCAGGGCATGTATATAGGCAGGCAGGTATATAGGCAGGCAGACAGGGCAAGTATATAGGCAGGCAGGCAAGTATATAGGTAGGCAGACAGGCAAGTATATAGGCAGGCAGGTATATAGGCAGGCAGACAGGGCAAGTATAAAGACAGGCGGGCAGGTATATAGGCAGTCAGGTATATAGGCAGGCAGGCAGGGCATGTATATAGGCAGGGCATGTATATAGGTAGGCAGGCAGGGCATGTATATAGGCAGGCAGGGCATGTATATAGGCAGGCAGGGCATGTATATAGGCAGGCAGGCAGGGCATGTATATAGGTAGGCAGGCAGGGCATGTATATAGGCAGGCAGGGCATGTATATAGGCAGGCATGTATATAGGCAGGCAGGCAGGGCATGTATATAGGTAGGCAGGCAGGGCGTGTATATAGGCAGGCAGGCAGGACATGTATATAGGCAGGCAGGGCATGTATATAGGTAGGCATGCAGGGCATGTATATACGCAGGCAGGCAGGGCATGTATATAGGCAGGCAGGACATGTATATAGACAGGTAGGCAGGGCATGTATATAGGCAGGCAGGCAGGGCATGTATTTAGATAGGCAGGCAGGCAGGGAATGTATATAGGCAGGCAGGGCATGTATAAAGGTAGGTAGGCAGGGCATGTATATAGGCAGGCAGGGCATGTATATAGGCAGGCAGGCAGGGCATGTATATAGGTAGGCAGGCAGGGCATGTATATAGGTAGGCAGGCAGGGCATGTATATAGGCAGGCAGGTATATAGGCAGGCAGACAGGGCAAGTATATAGGCAGGCAGGCAAGTATATAGGCAGGCAGGTATATAGGCAGGCAGACAGGGCAAGTATAAAGGCAGGCGGGCAGGTATATAGGCAGTCAGGTATATAGGCAGGCAGGGCATGTATATAGGCAGGGCATGGGATATAGGGAGGTCAGGCAAAAGGGGGCCCGGGCATGTATATGCAGGGAGCAGGGGATGTATATAGGAGGGAGGTAAGGCAGGGCAGTATATAGGCAGGCAGGGCAATATATAGGCAGGCAGGTATATAGGCAGGCAGACAGGGCAAGTATAAAAAGGGAGGCGGCAAGTATTAGGCAGGAGGTTATATAGGGCAGGAAGGGCATTTTAAGGCAAAGGGGGCAGGTATATAGGCAGGCAGGTATATTTGGCAGGGGGCAGGGCATGTATATAGGGGGCAGGGCATGTATATTTGGAGCAGGAAGGGGATGTATATAGCAGGCCAGGCATGTATATAGGAGGGAGGGAGGCAATATAGGAGCAGCAGGGCATGTATAAGGTGCATGAGGGCATGTATAAGGTAGAAAGGGAGGGCAGGATATAGGGTAGGCGGGCATGTAAAAGGTAGGCAGGCAGGGCATGAAAATTGGTAGGCAGGCAGGCAGTATTACAGCAGGCAGGGCATTTATAGGTAGGCAGGGAGGGCATGTTTAAAGGGTAAGGGAGGAGTAAAAAGGTAGCAGGCAGGATGATATAAAGGGAGGCAGGCAAACCGGGCAGATATAAAAGGTAGGCAGGGGATGTATAAAGGTCAGGGAGGGCATGTATATAGGTTGCAGGCAGGGAATGGGAGGGGGGGATGTATATAGGGGCAGGCAGGAATGTATAAAGGTTGGGAGGCAGGGCAAAGTATAAGGTAGGCAGGCAGGATGTATATAGAGGAGCAGGCATTATAAAGGTTGGCAGGCAGGCATGTATATAGGAGCAGCAGGGCCATATACTTTAAAAAATAAATAAATAATAAATTACCTGAATTTTCTGCTTCCCGCTTCCTCTTCTCTCCCCCGTCCGAGCGCCATTTTTCACCCGAGTGCGGGCCGCGGAACAGGCGCGATGACGTCATCACATCGCGCCCCGGCTGCGCGGCCTCCTGGGAGCTGAACGGCCGTGATGGTTGCATGCCTGGGTCTGTGACCCGTCCGTGCAGCCGTGTGGCGAAGGGGGCCTCTAGGCCCCTTGGCACAGGGGTCCGGTAGCAGATGCGACTGTTGCGCCCCTGAACGTGTGCCACAGACCGGCACCGGCACTCGGGGCCCAACGGGGGGAAACACCGGCCCCCTTGGCTGGTGCTCCGAGCCGGCGCTGTGGCCCGGACCCCAGCAGCCCACCAGGCAAATGCCCGGTTTGCCCTATGGGCAGTCCGGGCCTGCATGGGACTTCTGTGTTTTCTTTTTCTGTTTTGCGTGGGACTGCACATGAAATTTATGTGGGTCTGCCATCTTTCAGGGAATTGCTGTGTTTTCTCTTTCTGCTCTTCATGGGACTGCATATGAGATTTACGTGAGTCTGCTGATGTAAGACTGCACATCTTACATGGGGCTGCTGCTTGTATCTCTCTCTCCCCCTCTCTCCCTCTCTCGTTCATGCACACTGCTGCTTGTACATGTGCTCCCGTCTGCAACCTCATCCCCCTGCGTGTTCCCGTCCACGACGTTTTCACTACATTGCTATTTTGCCTGCATGCTCTCTTCTGCGACCTGTGTGGGACAGAATGCTCAGCTGACAGCCAGTAATGCTTTAGCGGGGCGTAACATGGGGGGGTCGTTGATCCAGGGATTTTTCCAATTGCCAGATTGGAGTCGGGAAGGACTTTTTCCCTAAAATGAGGACAATTAGCTTCTGCCTCATTGGGGGTTTTTGCCTTCCTCTGGATCAACACCTTAGCACAACAGGCTGAACTGGATGGACGTCTCGTCTTTTTTCGGCCTTACAAACTATGAAACTATGAAACCCGACCTCTGCTCAAACACCAATGCTAAGCACAAATAAAGCAGCCCGTTCTCTTAAACCATAGCACTTCGCTAATTGTAATCAAGGACGGACATGCTAAGATTTTAAACTATGATCTTCGTAGTGAGACAACCCCCTTTAGGAGAGAGCAGCATCGTGGGGGGGGAGGGGTAAGTGATGGTGAGAGCTCCACGCACGGGCGCGTCTGTGGTCTGGGACCTGGTCTGCAGCACAAGTTGTGCCGGCAGCTGTAAATTGCAAAGAAGGACATGATTGTGGAAAGGAACACGTACCGCAGCGTGGCCTGTGAAAGGGGCTCATTTCCCTCATTCTATAAGGTGTACTTGTAGCTTAAAATTATATCATTATATAGTTACTGTAAGTCAGGGCCATAATAAGGCTGGTACTGGGCGTCAAGCCAAACTTATAAATAGGCACCCTCCACCCCGAGCATTTATTAGCTCTGTGTGAAACTTATGTGGGTGGCACATTCACCGTGGAAAAAAATACAACTTCTGCAAAAAAATTTAGCATGACCTAATAAATGATGAGAGCTCGGTGAGGTGTTGGTATCACACACAATATCAGAAATATGTGCAGAAAATGCAGGAGAGACATCACACCAGACCTCAAAAATAAAGCACACCAATTAGTTCATTTAGATCATGGATCAGATCCTTATGTGAAACCCAAAATTTATATCAGACACCGGACCCAACCCCTAAACTAATTCAGACTCCAGACAAGACCCAAAAATTTATTTCAGACACCAGACTCAACCCCTAAACTAATTCAGACTCTAGAAAGACCCACAAATTATTTCAGATACTAGACCCAACCCCTAAACTAATTCAGACTCTAGAAAGACCCACAAATTATTTCATACACCCGACCCAACTCCTAAACTAATTCAGACTCCAGACAAGACCCACAAACTATTACAGACACCAGCCCCACCCCCTAAACTAAGTCAGACACTAGAAAGACCCACAAATTATTTCAGACACCAGAGCCAACCCCTAAACTAATTCAGACTCCAGACAAGACCCACAAATTATTTCAGATACTAGACCCAACCCCTAAACTAATTCAGACTCTAGAAAGACCCGAAAATTATTTCAGACACCAGACTCAACCCCTAAACTAAATCAGACTCCAGACAAGACCCACAAATTATTTCAGATACTAGACCCAACCCCTAAACTAATTCAGACTCCAGCCAAGACCTGAACATTATTTCAAACACCAGACCCAACCCCTAAACTAATTCAGACTCCAGACAAGACCCACCAATTATTTCAGACACCAGAGCCAACCCCT
Organism: Phyllomedusa bahiana; assembly: GCA_025379985.1. Taxonomy (NCBI): domain Eukaryota; kingdom Metazoa; phylum Chordata; class Amphibia; order Anura; family Hylidae; genus Phyllomedusa; species Phyllomedusa bahiana. The sequence continues at coordinate 115,520 of JAODAL010004998.1, forward strand.
AAACTAATTCAGACCCACAGCCACAAATATTCAGAAGACCCAACCCCTAAACTAATTCAGACCACAGACAAGACCCACAAATTATTTCAGACACCAGACCCAACCCCTAAACTAATTCAGACTCCAGACACGACCAAAAAGAAAATTCAAACACCAGAGCCAACCCCTAACTAATTCAATCTCCAGACAAGACCCACAAATTATTTAAGACACCAGGGCCAACCCCTAAAACTAATTCAGACTCCAGACAAGACCCAAAAATTATTTCATACACTAGACCCAACCCCTAAACTAATTCAGACTCCAGACAAGACCTGAAAATTATTTCAGACACTAGACCAAACCCCTAAACTAATTCAGACTACAGACAAGACCCACAAATTATTTCAGACACCAGACCCAACCCCTAAACTAATTCAGACTCCAGACAAGAACCAAACATTATTTTAGACACAATATCCAACCCCTAAACTAATTCAAACTCCAGACAAGACCCACAAATTATTTCAGACACCAGAGCCAACCCCTAAACTAATTCAGACTCCAGACAAGACCCACAAATTATTTCATACACTAGACCCAACACCTAAACTAATTCAGACTCCTTCAGACACCAGACCCAACCCGTAAACTAATTCAGACTCCAGACAAGACCCACAAATTATTTCATATACTAGACCCAACTCCTAAACTAATTCAGACTCCAGATAAGACCCGAAAATTATTTCAAACACCAGACCCAACCCCTAAACTAATTCAGACTCCAGACAAGACCCACAAATTATTTCAGATACTAGACCCAACCCCTAAACTAATTCAGACTCTAGAAAGACCCACAAATTATTTCATACACCCGACCCATTTCCTAAACTAATTCAGACTCCAGATAAGACCCGAAAATTATTTCAGACACAAGACTCAACCCCTAAACTAATTCAGACTCCAGACAAGACCCACAAATTATTTCAGATACTAGACCCAACTCCTAAACTAATTCAGACTCCAGAAAAGACCCAAAAATTATTTCAGATACCAGACCCAACCCCTAAACTAATTCAGACTCCAGATAAGACCCGAAAATTATTTCAGATACTAGAGTCACCCCTAAACTAATTCAGACTCCAGACAAGACCCGAAAATTATTTCAGACACCAGACTCAACCCCTAAACTAAAACAGTCTCCAGACAAGACCCACAAATTATTTCAGATACTAGAGCCAACCCCTAAACTAATTCAGACTCCAGACAAGACCCACAAATTATTTCAGACACCAGACTCAACCCCTAAACTAATTCAGACTCCGGACAAGAACCAAACATTATTTTAGACACAATATCCAACCCCTAAACTAATTCAGACTCCAGACAAGACCCAAAAAATATTTCAGATACCAGACTTAACCGCTATACTAATTCAGACTCCAGACAAGACCCACACATTATTTCAGACACTAGACCCAACCCCTAAACTAATTCAGACCACAGACAAGACCCACAAATTATTTCAGACACCAGACCCAACCCCTAAACTAATTCAGACTCCAGACAAGACCCGAAAATTATTTCAGACACTCGTTTCAACCCCTAAACTAATTCAGACTCCTGACAAGACCCAAACATTATTTCAGACACAAGACCCAACCCCTAAACTAATTCAGACTCCAGACAAGACCAAAAAGAAATTTCAAACACCAGATCCAACCCCTAAACTAATTCAGACTCCAGACAAGACCCAAACATTATTTTAAACACCAGATCCAACCCCTAAACTAATTCAGACTCCAGACAAGACCCACAAATTATTTCAGACACCAGACCAAACCCCTAAACTAATTCAGACTCCAGACAAGACCCACAAATTATTTCAGACACCCGACCCAATGCCTAAACTAATTCAGACTCCAGACAAGACCCACAAATGATTTCAGATACCAGAAACAACCCCCTATAGACCTTAAAAAAGGCCTTAAAATTAATTCAGATTTCAGATTAGACCCAACCTTGAATCAGATCCAAGACAAAGAATAAAATAAAGTGTGGGTGCAGTGGTGTCAACCCCCTTGTGGACAGGGCTAATGATATTGTAGGTACGGTGGCTATGGCACAGCAAGAAACTGGTATAGAGAATGTAGAACTCCCGCTGACTCTGATGAGGCACTACAAGCTTGATGGTTACAGATGACACACATACAGGTGCACAATGCTTAGTGGTTCTCACAAGGAGGCGTGCCCCTTATCATACAGTTTATTTTTGGCAACAACTCTTCTAACTTAATCTGTGCCTTCTATAAAATAGTTTGGTAGTTCTGTACTGTCATTTGGAACACTATCATTCAGTACAGGGCTGGGATGATGGGTAGGCAGTAGTGGGCAACCACCTAGGGTGCCTACCTATGCCTGTCATGAAGGTGGCCCTAAACTGTATGTATCAGGGTCAGAAGTTAAGTTAATTCCATACATGGCGAGTGGCGGCTGTTAGGCAATGTTCACACGGCTTATTGACGGCGTAATTGCGGGGCAATAAAAAATGATTAAAAATATCCAGGTATCTGAAAATGGTACCAATAACACCACACTTCAGTCTGTAAAAGCAATTCGCCATACAGGTCTGTGGACGGAAAAATAAATTAGTTATTGGTCTCAGAAAATGGCGCTGCAAAGCAAATTAAAAAAAAAGTTCAATAGAATCGAACTGACCTACAGACACGCCATTTATACCGCACCCCAAAAAGGGATCATGCATTGGTGTTCAAGTATATCAGAGCAAGGCTTTTGAATTATTCTGGAGGGAAAGGGGGCATATTTTTCCTAATTTGTCTAGGGCAAAAGAATATCTTATACCAGCCCTGTCCCTAGACGCACTTCAGGACATGGAATAACTCAGTATCTCTGCTAAAACCACACTATGTCACAGATTTCAAAGATGTCACAGATGTCTCGCTCTTGCGCTTAGATTCTTCCAGCCTCAGCTGTCTCACAATCAGTCCCTGTTGGTAGTCGCAGTTTACTACTAGCACCCTCACTGTCCCTGATGGACATTGCCTGGGTCATATCCTACATAGTGCAAACTGCAGTCCACAGCTCAGGCCTATCTATGGAGTCACAGATCAAATTTTCTGACACTTGTCCGGTCAGCATCAACTTGGCTATACCTCTCCCACCACTGTGACATTGGTGGCTTGGACAGTCTCTGGGAGCCAGACCAGCTCATTTGCTCATTGCTGCACTCTACAATACAATATGTGACAGTGGTGGGACCTAGACAGAGACATGTCCACAGCTCACACATGCTCTTCCAGTCACCTCAGTCCACCGGGCTCTCCATGCTAGCCCGAACTGACTACGTGCAACCGCCATCTTGCCAAACTGCACAAAAACCACGTAAACACAATATAATCCTTAGAAAAAGTCCAATTAGAAGCAACGACAAACAGCTATATCAGCCTCAAGGAGACGAGACATGTGCGTTGTAGACTGCAAACCAAGGCAAGGGCCTGCAAATAGTGAAATGAAGAGGGATTCAGGGCATATTTCCAAAATCCCCGGGACAAACCTCCGCACACCCGGGACCTCAGGACAGTCCTTAGGATCTGGAACGGTTTGGGGTATACATAATGCTTTTAAGATGGTCCTGATCTCAATATGTGAATGTAAAATGTGAGGGACAGGAAGACACAGGAGATAATATGGAAGTCAAACAGGCCTTAGCTTATGGCTCAGTTTACTTGAAATAGACATATGGTTTCTCTTCCTGACAATGGTGGCACAATACTATAGGAATAGCCCCTATATCTGCTCCCTTTATCATGATACCCAGCCTCAGAGCACTAACATTGTCCATCAGCAGCTCTGACTTATCCCACAACTTATCAGTTGTCTCACATCTCTAGACCAAACTGGGCACTAATCAACCCAGCCATGGACATGAGCCCTCACAGTACCACAACACATCTCTCCGGCATCTGCAAAACCAAGATGAGTCTCACCCAGAACTCAGCTGGCGAGGTGAGTCCAGTAATGGCTGTGAGTAGGAAGATACCCTCCTCGGCTTATTTCATATATGAGTGTCCGTGCCGAGTCCCGGGGGTCTGGAGCAGCCTCACTCTGGACCACAGTGAGAAGAAGCCCAGGACCATCTACACTTGCCTCAAATCTGGAACTGCACTAAAGGGGTGTTCTCACCATGCTGATTAATAGAGCCTGCTTCTCACAGGCAGATTCAGGCTGCCAAACCTTGTTCAAGCTGTGGGTGGTTCTACAGATTCAGGCTCCCACTTCCTGTTCAGGCTGTGTGTGGTTCTACACATACATGCCAACTCTCCCGTTTTTGGCGGGGGGATCCCGCTATTTGGGGTCCCCCCCCCCGCCCTCCCGGCAGGGGTTCTTTAAATGGCAGCGGCGACAGAGTAGCGCTAGTGCGCTACTCTGGCGCCGCTGGGCCGCTCCTACAGGCGGGTGAAGCGGCCCTCCTCCCTCTCCCCCTGTATGTACAGCGCCGGTGTGCGCCGTACATACAGGTCAGCGGCGCAGGGGAAGTGACGCGCGGCTACACTCACTTCCCCTGCGACGCTGAGATCGGCCGGGAGGTGTCCGGAGCTGCAGGAGCCTATTGAGGTGAGTGACAATTATTATTTTATTTTTATTAGCTATAAGGGGGCACTACCTGGCTACAAAGGGGGCAATACCTGGCTAGTAAAGGGGGCAATACCTGGCTAGTAAAGGGGGCAATACCTGGCTACAAAGGGGGCAATACCTGGCTAGTAAAGGGGGCAATACCTGGCTACAAAGGGGGCAATACCTGGCTAGTAAAGGGGGCAATACCTGGCTAGTAAAGGGGGAAATACCTGGCTAGTAAAGGGGGAAATACCTGGCTACAAAGGGGGAAAACAGTTCCTGTTCAGGCTGAGGGTGGTTCTACAGCTTCACGCTTCCACTTCCTGTTCAGGCTGTGGGTGGTTCTACAGCTTCAGGCTCCCACTTCCTGTTCAGTGTAGAAAGAGGGGAGTGGCTGCCCCCTCTTTGTTTTTTTGCACTCTGCCCACCTGCACAGGTTTTAAATCAATGCAGAGTACCTTGAAGCTGGAGCCTTCATTCCCTGAAGTGTGGAGGTCTGAACAGGCCCAAAGAGAGGTAACGTTAGTGTAGGTTCCACTTGTATTTCAGGTCCCCTTGTTGATGGGAGGTGGGCTTAAGCAGTTTTGATCAAAAATGCGAACTAAGAACCTCAAAAAATGTTCATATATCCTGAGTAGCAGAAATACTTTTCCAAAAATTCCTGTGTGCCTTTTGATAGTTTTTTTAGTGTGCTGCTGATATTGGATTGTTTTTGTGCCCACTTCCTGTTCAGGCTGTGGGCGGTTCTACACTTCCTGTTCAGGCTGTGGGCGGTTCTACACTTCCTGTTCAGGCTGTGGGGGATTCTACAGCTTCAGGCTCCCACTTCCTGTTCAGGCTGTGGGCGGTTCTACAGCTTCAGGCTCCTCCTTCCTGTTCAGGCTGTGAGTGGTTCTACAGCTTCAGGCTCCTCCTTCCTGTTCAGGCTGTGGGCGGTTTTACAGCTTCAGGCTGTCACTTCCTGTTCAGGCTGTGAGTGGTTCTACAGCTTCAGGCTCCTCCTTCCTGTTCAGGCTGTGGGCGGTTCTACAGCTTCAGGCTCCTCCTTCCTGTTCAGGCTGTGGGCGGTTCTACAGCTTCAGGCTCCCACTTCCTGTTCAGGCTGTGTGGAGTCCTACAGTTCAGGCTTCCATTTCTTCTTCAGGCTGTGGGAGGTTTGACAGCTTCAGGCTTCCACTTTCTGTTCAGGCTGTGGGTGGTTCTACAGCTTCAGGGCTCCCCTTACTGTTCAGGCTGTGGGCAGTTCTACAGCTTCAGACTTCCCCTTTCTATTCAGGCTGTGGGAAGCGGGGGTTCTACAGTTTCAGGCTCTTCCTTCCTGTTCAGGCTGTGGGTGGTTCTACAGTTTCCGGCTCTTCCTTCCTGTTCAGGCTGTGGGTGGTTCAAGAGCTTCAGGCTCCCACTTCCTGTTCAGGCTGTGGGTGGTTCCACAGCTTCAGGCTCCTACTTCCCATTTTCAGCTTTGCTATTCCTAGCTGATAGTCCAAACAAGAAATTAAGACTGCCGCTTACCCCTTCACCGTGAGTGTTTTTGTCTGGGCTTGCTTCTCCTTGGCTGTATCTTGGTATTCAGCTGCTGCTACTGCTTGCTCGTGTTGCCTTCTTTCCGCTCGGAGAGCTGCCAGTCTCGCTCCTTACTTCAAATCAAAAATTCACCAAGGAAATTCCAGCGGACCAAAGGTACTTCACGAACTTTTATTTCATTTCATTCTTCCACAAGATAGCGTTAAAACGCCGACGTGTTTCGGGACCCTCAGGACCCTTTTTCACTGCATATAAATTCTGACACAAACATTTCCTAAGTGAACAAACTTAAAAACACGTCACTGCATCACATGGTCATGGGCGTGTGCTTAGATTTTAACCCTTGGATAGCTCAAATTCTATTGCTTCCTAATAGAATCCTTTGTATTGCAAACAGCTATTTGTGTTTTTAATGCAGGTCTCCTAACGTTTATATAATATATATTCGACATATGTTTGGCAGTTTTGCAGATTAACAACATGAGATTGCAAAATGCTTCATGCAATATATGCTGATTTTCTAAAATGTATGCATTAAACGTTTGACAGTTTTTCAGTGTATATACATGAGATCATGTCGTTTATTCATGCCTCTAGGGCGTTTATATAGTATATATTCAACACATGTTTGGCAATTTTGCAGGTTAACAACATGGAATTGCAAAATGCTTCATGCAATATATGCTGATTTTCTAAAATGTATGCATTAAACGTATGCATTAAACGTTTGACAGTTTTTCAATGTATATACATGAGATCATGTCGTTTATTCATGCCTCTGGGGCGTTTATATATACTATATATTCAACACATGTTTGGCAATTTTGCAGGTTAACAACATGGGATTGCAAAATGATTCATGCAAATATATGCTGATTTTCTAAAATGAATGCATTATACGTTTTGACAGTTTTTCAATGTATGTACATGAGATCATGTCGTTTATTCATGCCCTTGGGGAAGCGGGTATCGCATGTAAGAATCCAATAGGCCTCTCGTAACCTTACTTTATGTTCCCAATCTCCCCCTCTATGTGGCTTATTTACCCTTTCCATTATGCCACACTTTAAAGATGCAATCCTGCTCTCATGTGTTTCAACGAAATGTCTGGATGCCCCTGATAAATTTACTTGTTTGTTTCGTATGCCTGCCAGGTGTTCTGCAATTCTATGCTTAAATTTCCTTATAGTACTGCCTATGTATAGGAGATTGCAATGGGTGCATACAATGTAATAGATAACGTGGTCTGTTTCGCAGTTCGCATACTGCTTCAATTTAAATATCCTTGTATTGGTGCTGTTGGCGAATGTATCACCCTTCACTATTATGTTACACAAATTACATCTGTTCTTCCCACATGGGAAACAGCCACATTGTTGCAACCATGTATTATTTCTGTTGCTCATATAAGTACTGGGGGACAGATCATTCGCTAGAGTTTTACCTCTTTTTGGCACACATTTTACCCCTTTTTCCACATACTCTTTTAAAATTGCATCTTGACGTAGTATCTGCACATTTTTATAGAAGATGTTATTTATTCTATTGTAATCATCACTGTAACCTGTTGAAAATACTACTTGTTCTTTTACTCTGCCTCCCTTTTCTTCTCTATGTTTCCATAACAGATCCTGTTGTTTCATATTTTTTACCTTTTTAAATGCCTCATCTAGGAGGTGTGTTGGGTACCCCCTACTCTTCAACCTGCCATCGATAATACATTTCTCTTCCTGGAAATCCCTATCCAGGGAACAAGCTCTCCTAGCTCTAATATATTCCCCACTTGGGATCGCCGCTATTGTATGTTTTGGGTGATTACTTGTGGCCTGTAAAAGTGTATTCCCACAGTGCGGTTTTCTATACAGTTTGGAGTATACTTTCCCTAGGTCAGGTACACCTTTTAACTCCAAATCCAGAATGAAGTTTTTTCTGAATTATATGAATATGTAAATTTTAAGTTACACTGATTGTCATTGAGGTACCCCACAAAATTTAGGATGGACGTCACATCGCGACCCCACACCAACAGGAGGTCGTCGAAAGTAACGTCCATACCATATGTTGTTATCTCCAGATGGATTATTGCAACCATACACGGCCTGCTGCTCCCACCACGCCATGTATAAGTTCGCAATAGTATATACTATATAAACGCCCCAGAGGCATGAATAAACGACATGATCTCATTTATATACATTGAAAAACTGTCAAACGTTTAATGCATACGTTTAATGCATACATTTTAGAAAATCAGCATATATTGCATGAAGCATTTTGCAATTCCATGTTGTTAATCTGCAAAATTGCCAAACATGTGTTGAAAATATATACTATATAAATGCCCTAGAGGCATGAATAAACGACATGATCTCATGTATATACACTGAAAAACTGTCAAACGTTTAATGCATACATTTTAGAAAATCAGCATATATTGCATGAAGCATTTTGCAATTTTCATGTTGTTAATCTGCAAACTGCCAAACATATGTCGAATATATATCATATAGACGTTAGGAGACCTGCATTAATAATACAATAGCTGTTTGCAATACAAAGGATTCTAATAGGAAGCAATAGAATTTGAGCTATCCAAGGGTTAAAATCTAAGCACACGCCCATGACCATGTGATGCAGTGACGTGTTTTTAAGTTTATTCCTAGCTGAGCTTGTTAGTGGGACATTGGTGATGGAGGGGTGCAAACAGGAGGGCAAAAGGCTACAGAATTCGAAAGGATTAAAGTTTGTCAGCAACATAGATAAACAAGCTTCTGTAATGGAAATAACGCCCAGCAGGCAGTGACATGACCATTGTCGGACAGGGCTTCTGAAGGGAGAGAGAGGTGGTTGGTAATCTAAGGAAGCTTGCGTACACAAGCAGGAGATAAGAACTGCTTTAACTCTGAAAGGAAGCAAAATCAGAACAGCAATGTATTTGGTAATAGTCTTTATTTACATTTGCCTACATGTTTCAAGTGAATCAGCGTGGTAAGAAAACCTCTTTAACTGGACAGAACTAAAACCACCACAAAAACCTATGTCCACATTTTTATTTAGCGATAAAGACCAATGACTGATGTATACAGCTCTATAGCCATAAAGTGGAACACATTGGATGTACATCCAGAAATACTCCTAACCTCTACCACTGATGTATACTGTGAGTATGATAAGATCAGAGCCTTAAAGGCATTGTTTCACTACATTGATTCATCTCACCTCAGTCCTGTTTTCTTGGTTTCATTTTGAATTCAGGGGCACGGTTACCTGCTTCCACTAGGCTGCAGTAGAAGCCAGGTCTGTAGCTATAGCAACCAGTGCTAGCAGCCTATCAGGATATATCAAACAGATCTGTAGCTATAGCAACTAGTGCTGGCAGCCTATCAGGAGAGATCAAACAGGTCTGTAGCTATAGCAACCAGTGCTGGCAGCCTATCAGGAGAGATCAAACAGGTCTGTAGCTATAGTGACCAGTGCTGGCAGCCTATCAGGAGAGATCAAACAGGTCTGTAGCTATAGCGACCTGAGGATCTGATGCAGCCCATACAAGAGGGGATATCTAGGAATAGGTAGGACACTGTTAATGGACACATATTGCAAAGTGACTTGTTTTTGCAAGATCTTTAACATAAAAAGCAGCAATCCCTGTAGTGAGACAACCCCTTTAAAGGAACCTAAAGATTTGAAGTTATACCAGTTATGCTCTTATAAAAAGGAATAAGGACCAAGATGGAACTTTTCCTATGGACTTTATTGGAATTTTATCTATTTGGAGCCTCCGGTTTGGTTCCTGCTGCTGATACTAGAGCTCAATTTACCCTCAATGATGGGCAGATGTGACATCTGGTAAGTTATTGTTTAATATGTGGTCACATTACAAACAACTTCTCCAAAACGGTTTTACAGGGAAGCGCGTGTAACATCAGTGCTGGTGTCAGCAGGTTACAACAAAACCAAAATTATACTTCCTTGTGACCACACCACAAATATCAGATGTGAAAGAGCTATCATTTATTGAAGGGAAATAAAACTCCAGCAGACATAGATGGCAAGACGCCTGCAGAGGTCGTATGCTCTGGAGGACCCTGACAGTCATGGTCCGCAACAGATTTCAATGGGCACTATTGTAATACCTTACATTACCTGTGGGGGTGCTGCAGAGAAATGGAACACCTGTTCTCCCACAACTAACAGCTACTTCCTGGAGTCTCAAAAGTAAGATACCCCGTGATCAGGTCACTGTTGGGTTGTCTTGCTCTGACACCAGATTGATTGAACGTCATAAATTCTATTTTTTTCACTGTGACCCTAACCCAAAACCTAGCCGTAATCCTGACCATAACCATAACCCTAATCCTTACTTGAGGTTAGGGTGTCATTAACAAGTCTGCAGGGCTTAATTTAATTTATCTCTCCTGTTGTAAGAGGTGGCAATGTATAAAATGTGGGTGTGTATATATATATATATATATACACTCACCGGCCACTTTATTAGGTACACCTGTCCAACTGCTCGTTAACACTTAATTTCTAATAAGCCAATCACATGGCGGCAACTCAGTGCATTTAGGCATGTAGACATGGCCAAGACAATCTCCTGCAGTTCAAACCGAGCATCAGTATGGGGAAGAAAGGTGATTTGAGTGCCTTTGAACCTGGCATGGTTGTTGGTGCCAGAAGGGCTGGTCTGAGTATTTCAGAAAACTGCTGATCTCCTGGATTTTCACGCACAACCATCTCTAGGGTTTACAGAGAATGGTCCGAAAAAGAAAAAACATCCAGTGAGCGGCAGTCCTGTGGGCGGAAATGCCTTGTTGATGCCAGAGGTCAAAGGAGAATGGGCAGACTGGTTCGAGCTGATAGAAAGGCAACAGTGACTCAAATAGCCACCCGTTACAACCAAGGTAGGCAGAAGAGCATCTCTGAACGCACAGTACGGCCAACTTTGAGGCAGATGGGCTACAGCAGCAGAAGACCACACCGGGTGCCACTCCTTTCAGCTAAGAACAGGAAACTGAGGCTCCAATTTGCCCAAGCTCATCGAAATTGGACAGTAGAAGATTGGAAAAACGTTGCCTGGTCTGATGAGTCTCGATTTCTGCTGCGACATTCGGATGGTAGGGTCAGAATTTGGCGTCAACAACATGAAAGCATGGATCCATCCTGCCTTGTATCAACGGTTCAGGCTGGTGGTGGTGGTGTCATGGTGTGGGGAATATTTTCTTGGCACTCTTTGGGCCCCTTGGTACCAATTGAGCATCGTTGCAACACCTTGTGGAATCTATGCCACGAAGAATTGAGGCAGTTCTGAAGGCAAAAGGGGGTCCAACCCGTTACTAGCATGGCGTACCTAATAAAGTGGCCGGTGAGTGTATATATATATATAATATATAATAATATATATATATATATATATATATATATATATATATATATCATGGTGTGCCTCTGGTATAGGAAGGAGTTAATGTGAATAAGTATAGGAATGTATGTGGGTATAACAGAACTATAGAGATAGGTGCTTAGTCATTAGATTATCTGAAGGGGTCAACTAAACTCAGCGAGTTGACAGGAGGAGCCAATAGTTTGTACACAGTTAAATAGAAGAGCCTGTCAACTCTAATTCTGTTCAGCTCTGAGTAGAAGCAGTTCCAAGTTAAGTTCCAGCGGGCAAAGGGTAAGCAAGTTTCAGGCTCTCACTTCCTGTTCAGGCTGTGTCTGGTTCTACAACTTCAGGCTCCCACTTCCTGTTTACGCTGTGGGCGGTTCTACAGCTTCAGGCTCCCACTTCCTGTTCAGGCTGTGGGCGGTTCTACAGCTTCAGGCTCCCACTTCCTGTTCAGGCTGTGTCTGGTTCTACAACTTCAGGCTCCCACTTCCTGTTCAGGCTGTGAATGGTTCTACAACTTCAGGCTCCCACTACCTGTTTAGGCCGTATGAGATTCTACAGCTTCAGGCTCCCACTTCCTGTTCAGGCTGTGGGCGGTTCTACAGCTTCAGGTTGCCACTTCCTGTTCAGGCTGTGAATGGTTCTACAACTTCAGGCTCCCACTACCTGTTTAGGCTGTGGGTGGTTCTACAGCTTCAGGCTTCCACTTTCTGTACAGTCTGTGGGTGGTTCTACAGCTTCAGGCTCCCACTTCCTGTTCAGGCTGTGTCTGGTTCTACAGCTTCAGGCTCCCACTTCCTGTTCAGGATGTGTCTGATTCTACAGCTTCAGGCTCACACTTCCTGTTCAGGCTGTGTCTGATTCTACAGCTTCAGGCTCACACTTCCTGTTCAGGCTGTGTCTGGTTCTACAACTTCAGGCTCCCACTTCCTGTTCAGGCTGTGGACAGTTCTACAGCTTCAGGCTTTCACTTCCTGTTTAGGCTGTGGGCGGTTCTACAGCTCCAGGCTTCCACTTTCTGTACAGTCTGTGGGTGGTTCTACAGCTTCAGGCTCCCACTTCCTGTTCAGGCTGTGTCTGGTTCTACAACTTCAGGCTCCCTCTTCCTGTTCAGGCTGTGGGCGGTTCTACGGCTTCAGGCTTCCACTTTCTGTACAGTCTGTGGGTGGTTCTACAGTTTCAGGCTCCCTCTTCCTGTTCAGACTGTGGGCGGTTCTACAGCTTCAGGCTTCCACTTTCTATACAGTCTGTGGGTGGCTCTACAGCTTCAGGCTCCCACTTCCTGATCAGGCTGTGTGCAGCTCTACAGCAGTGATTGGCATATCAGCTTTGCTATTCCTTGATGATCCTGTTAGAGAGACATTGCTAATACAAAGGTTTAAACAGTAGGAAAGAAGGCTACAGAGCTCTAAAAGGTTAACATTTGTCAGTAACATAGATAAACAACCTCCTGTGCTACTGATAAGACACAGCATGGAGTGATGTCACCACCTCCTCTCTACAGTACATTGCGGTACTACATGTCCTGTACTGCTCTTATATATATTAGTGAGGTGCATGCAGTGATTGGCGGTCTATAGCGCCTCTCTTCACTACAGTATGGTACTACATGTCCTGTACTGCTCTTACATGTATTAGTGAGGTGCATGCAGTGAATGGCAGTCTATAGCACCTCTTTGCAGTACAATGTGGTACTACATGTCCTGTACTGCTCTTACATGTATTAGTGAGGTGCATGCAGTGATTGGTGGTCTATAGCACCTCTCTACAGTACAGTGCGGTACAAAATGTCCTGTACTGCTCTTAACATGTATTAGTGAGGTACATGCAGTGATTTTTTGGGCTATAGCTCCTCTCTACGTACAGTGCGGTACTACATGTCCTGTACTGCTCTTACATGTATTAGTGAGGTGCATGCAGTGATTGGTGGTCTATAGCGCCTCTTCCAGTACAGTGCGGTACTACATATCCTGTTTCTGCTCTTTACATGTATTAGTGAGGTGCAGGCAGTGATTTTGGTCTATAGCTCCTCTCTACAGTACAGTGCGGTACTACATGTCCGGTTTCTGCTCTTACATGTATTAGTGAGGTGCATGCAGTGATTGGTGGTCTATAGCGCCTCTCTCCAGGACAGTGTGGTACTACATGTCCTGTACTGCTCTTACATGTATTAGTGAGGTTCATGCAGTGATTGGCGGTCTATAGCGCCTTTCTCCAGTACAGTGCGGTACTACATATCCCGTACTGCTCTTTCATGTAATTTTGTGAGGTACATGCAGTGATTGGAGGTCTATTAGCTCCTCTCTACAGTACAGTGCGGTATTACATGTCCTGTACTGCTCTTACATTTATTAGTGAGGTGCATGCAGTGATTGATGGTCTATAGCGCCTCCCTACAGTACATTCCGGTACTACATGTCCTGTACTGCTCTGACATGTATTAGTGAGGTGCATGCAGTGATTGGGGGTCTATAGCGCCTCTCTACAGTACAGTGCGGTACTACATATCCTGTAACTGCTCTTACATGTAAATTAGTGAGGTGCATGCAGTGATTGTCGGTCTATAGCGCCCTCTACAGTACAGTGCGGTACTACATGTCCTGTATGCTCTTACATGTATTTAGTGAGGGGATGTAGTGATTGGCGGTCTATGACTCTCTTTACAGTACAGTGCGGTACTACATGTCCTGTACTGCTCTTACATGTATTAGTGAGGTGGATGTAGTGATTGGCGGTCTATAGCATCTCTTTACAGTACAGTGCAGTACTACCTCTCCTGTACTGCTCTTACATGTATTAGTGAGGGGCATGCAGTGATTGATGGTCTATAACATCTCTCTACAGTACAGTGCGGTACTACATGTCCTGTACTGCTCTTACATGTATTAGTGAGGTGCATCCAGTGATTGGTGATCTATAGCTCCTCTCTAAAGTACAGTGCGGTACAACATGTCCTGTACTGCTCTTACATGTATTAGTGAGGTGCATGCAGTGATTGGTGGTCTATAGCGCCTCCCTTTCAGTAGTGTGGTACTACTGTCCTGTACTGCTCTTACATGTATTAGTTTAGGGGTAATGTAGTGATTGGTGGTCTATAGCTCCTCTCTACAGCACAGTGCGGTACAAAAATGTCCTGTATGCTCTTACATGTATTAATGAGGTGCATGCAGGAAAGTGGATTGGGTGTGATTCTATAGCTCCTCTCTAAAGTACAGTGCCGGTACAACATGTCTTGTACTGTTTATCTTACATGTATTAGTGCAGTGCATGCAGTGATTGAGTGGCGTTATAGAGCCTCTCTACAGTAAAGTGTAGGTACTACATGTCCTGTACTGATCTTAATGTATTAGTGAGGTGAATGTAGTGATTGGTGGTATATAGCTCATACTCTACCAGCACCAGTGCGGTATACAACATGTCCCTGTTCTGCATCTTATATGTATTAGTGAAGGTGCATGCAGTGATTGGCGTCTATAGCACTCTCTACAGTACCAGTGCGGGTTACTACATGTCTTTACTGCTACACTTAATGTATTAGTGAGGAACTAACTAGGGGAAAAAATATGGTTCCCGGGATTCGTCTATTTAAATATCCAAGCGAGCACCAAGGAGTTAAAGAAAAAAAGATGTTTATATGGATAAACAACTCATAAAAAAAGGTTATACAACCATAGAAAACAATACACATTAGATATTCCTATACGACACGGTTTCTCGCCGGAAACCGGCGCTACTACAGGAATCTGTGATTACTGAAAAGTGGCCTCGGGGAAAAAACAGTCTTTAAAATGTATTCCGCACTTTCTAGAGACCAGCGGAAACCCGGAAGGTGCTGTTGCTTAGGTCCTAAAACCATAACGGGGATAGGGCCCTTTGTGTTTTTATGGTAAGCGGCTTGGGTATCCACGACATTTTTCACGACCTCATTTTTGTGAACCATGAGGATGTTTTTTTTACAGGAAAAAACCTTGTGTTTCATGTCTATAATTTTCTGCAATCCCACTAAAGATCCCAGTCCATCTTCTCAGGCAGTCACTGTACAAGTAATAAATCCACAATCGACAAAATTTACTTTTTCAGAAAACTCTCTCACCTTCATATGACAATACCCCTAAAACAGTCACCAAAAACATCCCACCATACACTTGGAGCAAATATTACCAGACAAACGTGAATTGTTACTAAAACCACTCCTACAAAACAAGACCAAAATATTACTACATAAGATCAAATATCCTGCCAGGGACCCCACATGTGTACCATCCAGTGTACACAGGCTCTGATATTAATTATTCCAACTGCCATGTATAGTGACCAGATTAGTGGTAAGTTGACTAGTTGTATGTAGACGCTCTGCAGACCATTTAAGGTGATTACCACTGCAGTTACATTTCGGAAACTCACAGGAGCACGTCTTTCTGATAGAGTGTTCATTTCCCTTTTCTTCTCCATCCCGGTTTCTACCACCTTCATTTGACTCGATTGCTCGCACCGGCACCAATACTCGTCCCTGAGGATCTTGGACACAAATATCTTAGAATCCTACATTTCTGGCAACTTCCTTTAATTATAGGTATAGCAGTTCCCCTCAGTTAGGTCTATAGGGCACTGAAGCAGTATTTGGGCGACAGGACAGGTATATGGGGCCTCAAGGAGGTATATTGATCGGACACAGGCAGGTATATAGGGGCCACAGGCAGTTATATAGGGGGGCTCAGGCGAGTATATAGGGGAACTGAGGCAGTATAATGGGGCAACAGGCAGTATAATGGGGCAACTGAAGGCAAGTCATTAGGGGCAACAAGAAGGGATATAGGGGCACTGAGGCAGGAATATAGGGCACTGAGGCAGCATATGGGGGGCCACAGGAAGGGACTTTTGGGGCCAAAGGCAGGGAATATATGGGGGACCAGGCCTCAGTCAGCCATTATAGGGGCACAGGCTGCTTATGGGGGCCACAGGAGTGGATATGGGGGCACACAACGGCA
This sequence comes from Phyllomedusa bahiana, assembly GCA_025379985.1. Lineage (NCBI taxonomy): Eukaryota > Metazoa > Chordata > Amphibia > Anura > Hylidae > Phyllomedusa > Phyllomedusa bahiana. Next base: position 132,035 of record JAODAL010004998.1, read on the forward strand.
GGGATTATGGGGGGGCACAGGCAGGCATTTATAGAGCTCATGAGGCAGCATATGGGGGCCACAGGCAGGAATATGGGGGCACAGGCAGGGATATGGGCGAGCGGCACTGTCAAGGCAGTATAGGGGCAACAGGCAAGCATTATGGGGCGGAACAGGCAGGGATATTGGGGGCCAACCAGGCTGTATATGGGAGGGCACAGGCAGGATCATGGGGGCAACAGGCAGGGTTCGAATATGCGGAGGGCCAATGGCAGTATATGGGGGGCTACTAGTGCCAAGGGATATAGGGGGCCCTCAGGCTAGGGGATAATGGGGGCACAGGAGGCATTTATAGGGAGACTGAGGCAAGCACATTTGGGCGGCACCACAGGCAGGGATAGGGGATGGATCAAACAGCTCGGGATATGGTACGGGTACAGGCAGGGCATTATAGAGGATCGGCAGATATGGGGGGCACAGGCAGGGATATGGGGGCCAAGGGCAGGTAGCATATATGGGCGGCCACAGCAGTATATGGGGGCCACATGGCAGTTTATGGGGGCAAAGGCAGGCATTTTAGGGGCAAAGGCAGGTGATATGGGGGCCAAGGCAAGTAATATGGGGGCCACAGGCTGTAAGTAATATGGGGCCACAGGCAGGCGATATGGGGCAACAGGCAGGCATTATAGGGGCCACGGCAGTGACGTTTTTGGGGGCAACAGGCAGGGCATATGGGGGGCGGCCCCCCCCCACAGGCAGTATATGGGGGCAAACAGGCAGGGATATGGGGGCACCAGGCAGGCATTATAGGGGCACAGGCAGGGGATATGGTGGCCACTGACAGGGATATGGGGGCCACAGGCAGGGATAGGGGGGACACAGAGCGTATATGGGGCCAAAGCAGCATTATAGGGAGCACAGGCAGGGACTATGGGGGCCACAGGCAGGCATCTATAGGGGCAAGGCAGTATATAGGGGCACTGAGGCGATAAACGCTATAAAAATAAACAACATTCTTATCACCTTAACTCCCGGCGGCTTATCAGTAATGTAGGACGGCGAGCTCCTCCGGGACCGCTCTCGGGCGCTCGTCATATGGACGCGCTGTGAGCCCCAAGAGGACAGGCAGCGTCGTCGATGACATCACTCATCACGACGCTGCGCGGGTGCTGAGCGCGCACGGGGCCGCGGCGGTCGTCCCTCAGCGCTGAGAGGAACCGGCAGGCCTCGCGGTGTAGGACCTGAGGGTCCGACATGTTCTGCGGGGCAGGGTGGGGAGATGTCTAAGCGCTCGCTATCTGCTCCGCCAGAAGCCCGCAGCTGCATGTGCGTACCAGCGGAAGCAACATTGGCAGTGAAGAGACCAAGTTGGTGCTCAGGCCAGGAAGAGGCTGGACGCAAGGGAGGACTCGGGGCACAGGGAGGTTTTATTCGGGGCCCGAGCCCCGAATAAAACACCCTAGCGACGGTCCTCTGGGAACCACAGCCAATGTGGAATTACGAGCGCACGAAAAAAAACATGTTGTGATGGAAATAAGAACCAACCAATCCCACATGTTTGGATCTGACAATCCAGTCGTTTAAACAAATGGCGGGATTGGTTCTAATCGAAGTGAGAGGCTCCGCTCTTCCAACCAGTCAGGGACCGTAGCGCACTCCCTATGTTATTCTATAAAACAGGGAGCAGAGGGGAGACAATGGGCGCTAAGGGGAGGACAATGGAGCTAAGATTCTAAAGCAGAGTAGCTCTCTAGGGAATTCAAACGGTCAACCGCGGCGGTAAAATAACACAGTACTGGTGGTACTAGTATGAAATATTCAGTCATAAGAGCGGGCAGAATAAGCGCGTCTCTGTGCATATTATCAATGGACAGTCATATAAACATGAAGTGATGGTTTAGACATAGAGGGGCTCGTCTCTCAGGTCCAATTAAAATGCAGAGGCTACTCGTTTACCATATAGTTCTATGGGCAAGAGTTATGCTCGATCAGTGATTGGTTATAAAAAAGAAGGATCGGCTCTTTCAACCAATAGGGAACCGAGAGACGCTCTATGGTAATTCTAATGGTTTTTACACTATTCCGAGGCAAAAGAGAGAATGACCGTCTGACACATAATAACTATCCTACCAGGGTCTATTAGTTCACTCTTGTTTAATTGGAAAACCAGCAGGACTAGCTTGCAGCCACCTATAAAAATATATAAGAGGCTAAATATAATGTAATCATATGGGGAAAAAAACCTAACTCGGTCCATGGACTGGTCCGGTAGCACAGTAACTAAGTGTACTTCAACCATCTGATAAAGCCACGAACATTTACAGTAACTCTAATTCATACAAAACATTAAAATATACACAATTAATATAAAAAACTTGACATATATTACTAAAATAAACATAAAAAGGAATAATAAATTAATGAGCTCCCACTGCCTAGTTTCATGCCTTTGGGGCTTATAGTCTGGAGTTTATACATCCAATAAGTTCACGCTTCTGTAGAAGGCTGATAACACCTATTGGTTTTTGCCTGGGGACCTGATATTAGGAGTGATTCATCAAAAGACTAAAGTCTCTGGTTATGTGTTCCAGGAAAATTGGACGGCTACCACTTCTGGTTTGAGTTCACCTCGCTTGGATAAAGGCTCTGTTGGCCCATTGCAGTCTCATGTGCACGGCGGTAGTATAGTTAGGCCCAGTACTGGAGGTGACAGCTGCACTCAATTATGTAAATAACAAAATTACTTTTACAATTTAGGCTCTGTTTGATGTTGTAACTTTCTTTAGTAGTATTAGATATAAACTGTTTTGTGTTGTTGATGCTCCTACAACACAAACAGTTCGAAGACCCACATGCAGAACTGCCTGGGTGTATTAACTCCCTATTAACTAGATCCTGTTGATTTTTAGTTTGACTTGGGGCTACTACATTTTTAATATTTGGAGCCCGCCTGTATATAAGTAATGGTTTCTCCGGAATAGGAGGTCCTAAAAAAGCATCTTTTTTCAGAAGGTGCCAGTGTTTGTTTAGCACTTTCTTACTTTCGGGGTATGCTGAGGTAAATTGAGTAATCAAAGAGAATTTTTGTCTATCTTCCTGTTTCTTGTTGGATTCTATATCTTTCTCTTTGTCTTTATTATAGACTAAACAGTCCTGTTGTTTAAGTGTCATTGTTTTCTCAAGGGCATTATCCAATAATTTTGTGGGATAGCCTTTATCCTTAAACCTTTGTTTAATAAAAAAGCTTGTTTTGTAAACGTACAATCTTCTGAGCAATTTTTCCGTATTCGGCGCAGCTGGCCCTATGGAATGTTCTCCTTCCAAGGGCGATGGTGGGCACTTTTAAAGTGGATGTAGCTATTACTATCAACACTTTTGAAGTGAGTGGCCGTCTGGAAGGTGCCTTCAGCAAGGGATATATCAATATCAAGAAATTCTAATTTTTTGTCACTAGATTGAGAAGTGAATTGTATCCCCCAGGTATTTTTGTTTAAATCATTAACAAAATCCTGAATATAGTTACATGGACCAGAACAAATAAACAAAAGGTCATCTATATACCTTTTGTACAATGCCACATATTTGTAAAGAGGGTGAGAATAGATATGCTTAGCCTCAAACGACCCCATGAAAATGTTTGCATAGGAGGGCGCTGCTCTTGTGCCCATTGCAGTTCCACGTATCTGTTTATATATATCACTGTTGTACTGAAAGAAATTATTATTCAGGATGAAGTACATTCCCTCCTTAATGAAAATATTTTGTTGAATGGGCATCTCTATATCGGTTGACAAAATCTCCTCTATACACTCTGTTCCTAAGTCATGTGATATATTTGTATAGAGGGCAGACACGTCTAAAGTCAGGAGAATGTAATCATCTTTTGGGGGCATATTAGCTAACAATTGTATCAATTGACCTGAATCCTTTAAATAACTTGAAAGTTGGATTACATGTGGCTGTAAAAATAAATCAATATAGTGCGACAGAATGCTGGTGGGGGAATTTATACCGGATATGATGGGCCTATCTGGGGGTGTAGATAAATTTTTATGTATTTTTTGGGAGAAAATAAAAAAAAAGGAAAATTTGGTTCATTAATGAAGAGAAATTTTTTTTCTTTCTTATTTATGATTCCCTTGCTAAAGGCCTCATTCAAAAATATTTGTAAATTATATTGTACACAAGGAAAGGGATCCCCTGTACATTTCTCATAGTACAGAGTATCTGATAGTATCCTATTTGCCTCATTATGGTACTGGTCCTGATCTAGTATGACGATGCCGCCACCTTTATCTGCCGCTCTGATGATGATCATGTTATTGTTTTGCAGAGTTTTAATTGCATCTTTTTCAGCTTTGTTCAGATTAGAGTGCTTATTACTCGGAATTATTCCTTGTAACTCATCGGTTACTAGTTCTTGAAATGATTTTAATAAGTGACCCGGAGATTGTATTGGATAGACTCTAGATTTATTCTTTATTTCAACTTTTTTCATTTTTGTCTCTGAGAAGTCGTCAGCGTTTGGAGTATAGGGATTAAGCAAAAAATGTCGAGCTAATGTCAGTTTCCTGACAAACCTCTGAAAATCGATGAATAAATCATATTGGTTAATGTTGTTGTTCGTTGGACAGAACGATAAACCCTTTGCTAGTAAATTAATTTCTCCAATCGAAAGAGAATATTTCGAGAGGTTGAATATACCCAGTTTTTTTAAATCTGGGGTACTAAAAGATATCCTGTTTATTTCATCCCTATTTTTTCTTTTTTTTCTTGTGGCTCCTGCTCGGCATCCTCTAGTGTGTTTTTTCTTTTCCCCCCTTTTTTTAGGGGTGGTGTGCATAGTGGTGGATTTGTGTTGTTGGGGAGATTCCCTAAAAAAAGTGGTGTGGTAGTGCCATCGGTCCCTATACTGATGCTTGCTGTCTGTGAAGAATCTATCTCTATGAGATTGAAAGAAAATTCCATGTCATTATGAACACTAATTTGTGAAAAATTCGTAGGTGAGGGAGTAGAGGATAAAAGTTTATTCATCTCTAATTGAGGGGAATTATGTTCCCTTTTGAGTTTCTCAAACCTATCCCTAATTTTCTGGGCTTTGATAGCCATAGCTGTTGTAGGTGAGATATCAGGGTCAGATTTTCCACATTTATCTTCCTCAATATTTTGTTCTTTTTTAATGTCTATAGTTAAAAATCTAGTGAAATTTTGTTCAAATTCTGAAAGAGTTTTATGAGATAAAGCACTTAAATCAGAAATTATTGGGATATCTTCTATTTGTTTGTTGATTTTAAAAGGAACAGTTTCTATATTTGTTGCTAATGATTTTTCTGGGTTATTCTTGGTCTCTCCAATATTATTTGATTTATTCAATATAGCTGTTTTAGGTCTTGCACCCAGAGCAAGATGAATATCGGGGTTAGCAGTAGATCTTAAATTTATAGTATGTCCAATCTCAGGAATTAACTCCGGTTGGGAGTTTATTTCACATTCATGGTAAGGGTTAACGCGAGGTGTAGGGCTCACAGTAAGTCTGATCTCGGAGTCAGACTTTGGTTGGGCATCCATGTCAAGCGGAGTATCCAAATTGACATTGGGTGCCGAACCTATTGTGGATCCAATCTCGGAAACAGACTCCGATTGGATATCCTTATCGGCGTGGTTATCGGAGTTGGCACTCGGTGCCAGACTCTTAATGAGTCCAGTCTCTAGGGTTGGTTTCGGTTAGGCATTTACATCTAGTTGATTTTTATTGCTAGACACAGTAATATTTTTTCTCTCATTAGATCTATTTCTAGAATGATGGAATCTAGAATTAAAAAACGAGGTGGCCTTAGGTCTACGGTCACCTTGACTAAATCTCGGTGTCCCATGATTGTGTGGAATAGTTGAATTATTTGGTGAACTCAGAGAGATTTTTGAATACGTAGAAATTTTACATTCGGATATTCTATCATTTTTATCTGCCTTCAGAGGTTTATTTTTATCCCTCAGGTATTTACCCTTTTTCCTCAAAAAAATCGTATTTTCATATTTAGTGGCTTCATTAGTAACCCTCATATTGAGTTTTTTAAAATCTCTATGTTGTTCAAAGGGTTTTAGATCCATAAAGATTTGTTCTATATCTCTAGTAGTCTGATTAACTAAATCTGTTCTTTTCTCTATAAGTAAGTTAATCAGTCTATTAGAGCATTCTTCTAAGATAGTTACCCAATCCTTAACAAAAAGTGAATCATTCATAAAAGTGGGTGTAAGGTCAATAGATAAACCCATAGATATAATATGTAATTTCAGATATAAAGACAAAAACATGGTATCAAGATTGTGCTGAGCCTCGCTCATAAGCTTCTTTTCTAAGGTATTAAAGAGTACAGTCATCTGTTTAGTCTGTTCTTCATCAAAATTTATACTCATCGTGTCCGATGGAGCTGTAGTCATTTCATTTTCTGATCCATATAGTTCTTGTAGCATATTTTCTCTCTGGAGAATTCTATTCTTAAAATATTCCATTCTGAATATAATCCTTGTACAGTTTCTCTCAGCGGTGATATGTAAAAAGAAGACAAACGCTTATAGTGAAATACGTATATGTAACGGTATATATGGAGAAACAGCAATATCCAGGCTCACCTGATTCAGTTGTGCAATTTAATCTAGAGGCACAACACTCATAATCGTATGGTTATATTTAAGGGCAGCCGAAACCTCCAACTGAAGTCCTCCAAAGAGAGCTCCGACATATATGAAGAAAAGGAAAAAAGAGAAAGGGGCGCTCCTTATGGTGAAATATGTCTGTGCATCAACAGTTGGTGAGATTCGCTGATAAGTACAGACTAACCTGGTACGGTTGTGCGACTAGTCTAGAGGCACAACTCTAATAAGCACATACAGGACACAATTCAGGTCCATTTGCGACAGCCGTGGAACTCGTCACATAATCTCCAAAAAATTGGGACTCTCGCAAGAGAACAAAGAGTGACTTTTGATCACTATATTTACTATTTTGCTATAGGCAAACTTAAACTCTATCAGTGGAACTCGTCTCCAAAGCCACAAAAAATTGCGGCAGCAGGTATAGACAATAGGAACTAAAAGAAAAAATATGGTTCCCGGCGCTCGTCTATTTAAATCTCCAAGCGGCACAAGGAGTTAAAGAATAAAGATGTTTAATTGGATAAACAACTCATAAAAAGGTTATACACCCATAGAAAACATACAAGAATTAAAATCACTAACGACGCGTTTCTCGCCAAAACCGGCGCTACCTCAGGAATTGTGATTACAGAAAGTGCTGGGAAAAACAGTCATTTAAATGTATTCTGCACTTCTCATTGTCGCACTATATTGATTTATTTTTACAGCCACATGTAATCCAACTTTCAAGTTATTTAAAGGATTCAGGTCAATTGATACAATTGTTAGCTAATATGCCCCCAAATGATGATTACATTCTCCTGACTTTAGACTGTCTGGGCCCTCTATACAAATATATCAATGAATTAGGAAACAGAGTGTAAAAGAGGAGATTTTGGCAGCCGATATAGAGATGCCCATTCAACAAAAGACTTTCATTAAGGAAGGAATGTATTTTATTCTGAACAATAACTTCTTTTAGTTAACAGTGATATATATAAACAGATACGTGGAACTTCAATGGCACAAGAGGCAGCGCCCTCCTATGCAAACATTTTCATGGGGTCTTTTGAGGCTAAGTATATCTATCCTCACCCCTTATAAATATGTGGCATTGTACAAAAGGTTTTTATAGATGACCTTTTGTTTATTTGGTCTGGTCCCTCTAACTATATTCAGGATTTTTGTTAATGATTTAAACAAAAAAAACCTGGGGGATACAATTCACTTCTCAATTTTAGTGACAAAAAATTAGAATTTCTTGATATGATATTTTTCCCTTGCTGAAGGGACCTTCCAGACGGCCACTCACTTCAAAAGTGTTGTTAGTAAATAGCACATCCACTTTTAAAAGTGCCCACCATCGCCCTTGGAAGGAGAACATTCCATATGGCCAGCTGCGCCGAATACGGAAAAATTGCTCAGAAGATTGTACGTTTACAAAACAAGCTTTTTTATTAAACAAAGGTTTAAGGATAAAGGCTATCCCACAAAATTATTGGATAATGCCCTTGAGAAAACAATGACACTTAAACAACAGGACTGTTTAGTCTATAATAAAGACAAAGAGAAAGATATAGAATCCAACAAGAAACAGAAAAATAGACAAAAATTCTCTTTGATTACTCAATTTACACTCAGCATACCGAAAGTAAGAAAGTGCAAACAAACACTGGCACCTTCTGAAAAAAGATGCTTTTTTAGGACCTCCTATTCCGGAGAAACCATTACTTATATACAGGCGGGCTCCAAATATTAAAAATGTAGTAGCCCCAAGTCAAACTAAAAATCAACAGGATCTAGTTAATAGGGAGTTAATACACCCAGGCAGTTCTGCATGTGGGTCTTCGAACTGTTTGTGTTGTAGGAGCATCAACAACACAAAACAGTTTTTTATCTAATACTACTAAAGAAAGTTACAACATCAAACAGAGCCTAAATTGTAAAAGAAATTTTGTTATTTACATAATTGAGTGCAGCTGTCACCTCCAGTACGTGGGCCGTACTATACGACCCCTGCACATGAGACTCAACGGGCACAGAGCCTGTATCAAGCGAGGGGAACTCAAACAGAGTGTAGCCGTCATTTCCTGGAACACCATAACCAGACTTAGTCCCTTCTTTTTTGATTTAATCAAAATAAACCTATTTGACAGTCCCACGAGCATAAAACCAATATGGGTTTCAAGTTCTACAAGAAGCGTGAACCACTTATTTTGGATGTTTAAAAACCTCCAAGACTAATAATTGGCCCCCAAAGGTTAGCTTTGAATCAAGAAGGCAGTGGAGTCTAAACCATTTATTTTAGACTTATTCCTTTTTATGTTTATTTTAGTAATATATGTCAAGTTTTTTATATTAATTGTGTATATTTTAATGTTTTGTATGAATTAGAGTTACTGTAAATGTTCGTCTTTTCAATGGTTGAATACACTGAGTTTACTGTGCTCCGGACCAGTCATGGACCGAGTTAGGTTTTTTTCCCCATATGATTACATTATATTTAGCCTCTTATATATTTTTATAGGTGGCTGCAAGCTAGTCCTCTGGTTTCCAATAAACTAGAGTGAACTAATAGACCCTGTAGGATAGTATTATTTCAGACGCGATCTCTCTTGCGTCGGAATGAGTGTAAAAACCATTATAATTCCCATAGAGCGTCGCTCGTTCCCTTATTGGTTGAAAGAGCCGAGCCTTCTTTTTTATAACCAATCACAGATCGAGCTACTCTTCCCATAGAACTATATGGTACGAGTAGCTCGCATTTTTATTGGTCCTGAGAGACGAGCCCCTCTAGGTCTAACCAATCACGTTCATGTTATAGACTTCCATTGATAATATGCACAGAGACGCGCTTATTCTGGCGCTCTTTGACTGAATATTTCATACTAGTACCACCAGTACGGTTGGTTAGTTTACCGCCGCGGTTACAGTTTGAATTCCCTATGAGAGCTACTCTGCTTTTGTATCTTAGCGCCATTGTCTCCCCTTAGCGCCATTGTCTCCCTTCTGCTCTCCTGTTATAGAATAACATAGGGGAGTGCGGCTCGTTCCCTGACTGGTTGGGAGAGCGGGAGCTCTCTCGTTCATAAACCAATCCCGCCATTTGTTTAAACGACTGGAATTGTCAGATCCACAGTGATTGGTTGGTTCTTTTTCCATAGACTAACATGGTTTTTTCGTCGCTCGCAATCTCATTGGCCGGTTCCGCTGTCCAGTGAGAAGTGCGGAATACATTTAAATGACTGTTTTTCCCGCCACTTTCTGTAATCACAATTCCTGAGGTAGCGCCGGTTTCGGCGAGAAACGTGTCGTTAGTGATTTTAATTGTTGTATGTTTTCTATGGGTGTATAACCTTTTTATGAGTTGTTTATCCAATTCAAAATCTTTATTCTTTAACTCCTTGTGCCGCTTGGAGATTTAAATAGACGAGCGCCGGGAACCATATTTTTTCTTTTAGTTCCTATTGGGCTATACCCTGCAGCAATTTTTTGTGGCTTTGGAGACGAGTTCCACGGCTGCCGCAAACGGACCTGAATTGTGTCCTGCATGTGCTTATGAGAGTTGTGCCTCTAGACTAGTCGCACAACCGTACCAGGTGAGTCTGTACTTATCAGCGTATCTCACCAACTGTTGATGCACAGACATATTTCACCATAAGGAGCGCCCCTCTCTCTTTTTTTCCTTTTCTTCAAGCAGCGCGCCGGACCGGGCCACGCCCCCTAGGGGAGGGGGCGCCTTTACCCCGGCGGGGGGGTGGGCGCGGCTGAAGCCGGGTACGTGCCGGCCGGGGAAAAATGGAGGCTAGGCGGAAGTGACGAGGTGTATTTTTAAAACCTCCCCCTTCCGGCCGTGCGGCACTTTTTGCCCCGTTTTTCCAAGCTGTCCCCCTCCCCCCCTAGTTGGTTTTAGGGGAGCAAAAAAGCCTGAGGTGTCAGGTAGGTTGGCGGGGGGGGTTCTTGGAATTGGACGAGGAGATAGGTGAGGGAGCATTTCGGGGTAGATTCCCCCCCTTTTTTTTGAGAATGGTTGGATCGACCGGGGAAGGGGGTGGGGTCTTGCAGGCTGGGGTCCCTGCGAGCAAAATGGGTGAGCCATCTTTTGGCTTTTGGGACTGGGGGTAAGTGGTTTTGGTTCCCTTCGGGGGGGTTTGTTTCCCAGTCGTAAGTGGGTTTGGTTCCAAGGGGCTCTGCCCCACTTGGTTGTTCCGGTTAAAGTTTACATTAAATTTGGGGGGTTGTAATTAACATTTGAGGTAGTATAAAAATGTATATTAATGAGGTGGGGTTTAGAGTTTTTTATATTACATATTTATTTTTAATTTAGAAGGGTTTTTTTTTTTATTTTTTATATGGCAATTTTTTTGTTTTTTTGAATAAACGGCTGCTGTGGCCAATTTTTATCCAAACCCTGTGTGGTTGTGTCATTTAAAAGGGGGGTTTACAGCGGGTGGGTTTTAAAGACCGTTTGGGGGGGTGGTGGGGTTGGCTTTAGAGGGCCCCGCCTGCAAGGGTCATGTAATAGTAGGGCATGCGTTATTGGGGGTCTATGGCCTCTCTACAGTACAGTGCAGTACTACATTTCCCTTTCTGGGTCTTACAGTATTATGAGTCATGCATGATTGGGGTCTATAGGGTCTTACAGTCAGTGCGGGGCTACTTTTCCTGTACTGCCTTAAATGTATAGTGAGTGCCCATGATTGAGTCTATACCCTCTTACAGTCAGTGCGGTATTACTGTCCTGTACTGCTTTACATGTATTAGTGGGTATGCAGTGATTACAGTCTATAGCGCCTCTCTACGTACAGTGCGGTATTAAAGTCCTGTACGCTTTAATGTATTTGTGGTGATGCGTTTAGCAGCTATACGCCTCCTTTCAGTACAGGCGGATTACATGTCCCCGTACTTCTTTACATGTATTTTGTGAGATGCATGCAGTGATTAGCAGTCTATAGCGCCTCTCTACAGTACAGTGCGGTATTACATGTCCTGTACTGCTCTTACATGTATTAGTGAGGTGCATGCAGTGATTAGCAGTCTATAGCGCCTCTCTACAGTACAGTGCGGTATTACATGTCCTGTACTGCTCTTACATGTATTAGTGAGGTGGATGTAGTGATTGGTGGTCTATAGCGCCTCTCTACAGTACAGTGCGGTACTACATGTCCTGTACTGCTCTTACATGTATTAGTGATTGGTGGAGTACATTTCTGAGTTAGGCCATGTTCACACGGCTTAAAATGGGCCGTATTTCGGCGCGTAATTACGGACCGCAAATTACGGGCTGAAAACGGCCCATTCATTACAGTAATTCACAGTTCTCATAGAGAACTATGGATTACGTCTCCTTGACATAATTGACATGTGAATTACTAGCTGCAAATACGCGCCGCTAGCAATTCAAGTCTATGGGCCGGAGAAGTGCCGGCCCCCTGCTCAGTCCCCCGCTCCCGCCCCGCCTCCGGTCACACGGCGTAATTGCGGGGCGTAATTACGCCCTGCAAATACACCGTGTGAACCTAGCCTTATAGCGCCATATATAGGGTGTTGCTATGCTATTTTAATCTATCTGTCTCATATCTATCTATCTCATATCTATCTATCTATCTCATATCTATCTCATATCCATCTATCTATCTATCTCATATCTATCTATCTCATATCTATCTATCTATCTATCTATCTATCTATCTATCTCATATCTATCTATCTATCTATCTATCTCATATATATCTATCTATCTATCTATCTCATATCTATCTATCTATCTATCTATCTCATATCTATCTATCTATCTCATATCTATCTAATATCTATCTATCTATCTATCTCATATCTATCTATCTATCTATCTCATATCTATCTATCTATCTATCTATCTATCTATCTCATATCTATCTATCTCATATCTATCTATCTATCTATCTCATATCTATCTATCTATCTCATATCTATCTCATATCTATCTATCTATCTATCTCATATCTATCTATAAATCCATATCTAATATCTAAATATCTCATATCTATCTATCTATCTCATATCTATCTATCTATCTATCTCATATCTATCTCATATCTATCTATCTATCTATCTATCTATCTATCTATCTATCTATCTATCTCATATCTATCTATCTATCTCATATCTATCTATCTATCTATCTATCTCATATCTATCTATCTATCTCATATCTATCTATCTATCTATCTATCTCATATCTATCTATCTCTCTCATATCTATCTATCTATCTCATATCTATCTATCTCATATCTATCTAATATCTATCTATCTCATATCTATCTGTCTATCTATCTCATATCTATCTATCTATCTATCTCATATCTATCTATCTATCTATCTATCTATCTATCTATCTATCTCATATCTATCTATATTCATATCTATCTATCTATCTATCTATCTCTCTCATATCTATCTATCTCATATCTATCTATCTATCTATCTATCTATCTATCTATCTCATATCTATCTATCTATCTCATATCTATCTATCTATCTCATATCTATCTATCTCATATCTATCTATCTATCTATCTATCTATCTATCTATCTATCTATCTATCTATCTATCTATCTCATATATCTATCTATCTCATATCTATCTATCTATCTATCTATCTATCTCATATCTACTATCTCATATCTTCTATCTATCCCATTATCTATTATCTCAATCTCTCTATCTCATATTCTCTATCTCTCTCTATTAATCTAGTCTCATATCTAATCTATCCTCATATCTACTATCTAAATATCTAATTATCTATCTTTTATTATCTATCTCATATCTATCTCATATCTATTCTTATCAGTCATATCTATCTCATATCATCTCATATCTTCTCAAATCTATCTATCTATTATCTATCTCATACATTATCTATCTCATATTATCTACTACTATCTATCTATCTCATATCTATCTATTTCTATAATTATCATCTATCTCATATCTTTTTCTATCTATTATCTATTATCTATCTCTATCTATCTCTACATCTCAATCTATCTATCTATATCATCTATCTATCAAAACTACTACATTCATTTCTATCTATCTCATATCTATCTATCTATCTCATATCTATCTATCTATCTATCTATCTATCTGTCTCATATCTATCTCATATCTCTCTATCTATATGTCTGTCTGTCTGTCTAATACTGTGAATACACACATATTTTTATATATATATTTCCACATCCTGCTCCTCTATGTAAAATAGTTCTTTAATGACACCGTCAATGTCTATGTAAATTCTGCAGGAAGCCCTTGGCCGTTGTTTTAGCTGCTGTGGTCGCCGCTCGCCCTCTCTGTAGATCTATTTCCTTTGCGAGGTGAACACTTGTCCGGGGATCTTGTTTGTGCGAGGTGCAGAATGACTTTGATGGTTTGTTCACCACAACACACATCTGTGACTGCTGCCGGGGATTTCCAGTTTTAGTTCCTTCTTCTGCATTTCAAATATTATTACTCAGGTACAGAGCCCATCAATGACTTATGTAATGTGAATGGACAGATGTCAACCCAAAATGTTTCGTCTGCCCCCTTAAGAGGGTGAAGCATTTCGGACATTACAGAGCTGCCGCGGGTACAGTTTGTTTTGCATTTTTACATTTTTGGTGGAGTTTATGTTTGTTGCTTCTGAACACCGCCTTAGTTCACGCTGCTGGGCAACCACATGGCTTCCGGTCTGGACGACCACCTCTTTAGTACATTTGGCTCCAAATATTAAAGGGGTCACTGACATTTCTCTCTGCTGCACAGATGTCGGCTTGTAGATCCATTCTTGCTTGGCTCTTACAATCATTTATGGACTTTTGCAGTATTTTATAATAATATATTGGATCATTTTCTTTTATACTGTGCCAGTGTGCCCTGTCATGATTCACCACTATTGTCTACCACCAGGCTTGGGCTGACCCACAAACAAACAGAAGAAACCCCCTTGGTGTACCCCTGGCATGGGAGGCTGAGGGCTGCTTTTCTAGGAGACAGGCAGAGAAAGAGAGGCCGAGTACAACCATGTGTAGTAGCTATAGGGTGGGCCTCAAGAATCAACTCCATTGGTGGGCTCCAGGAATCAACTCCACTGGTGGCCCCAAGAATAAACTCCACTGGTGGCCCCATGAATCAACTGCACTGTTGGGCCCCAAGAATCAACTCCATTTGTGGGCCCCAAGAATCAACTCCACTGGTGGACCCAAGAATCAACTGCACTGTTGGGCTACAAGGATCAACTTCACTGGTTGGCCCCAACAATCAACTCCATTGGTGGGCCCCAAGAATCAACTCCACTGGTGGGCCCCAAGAATCATCTCCATTGGTGGGCCCCAAGAATCATCTCCACTGGTGGGCCCCAAGAATCATCTCCAATGGTGGCCCCAAGAATCAACTCCACTGGGGGGCCCCAAGAATTATATCCACTAGTGGCCCCAAGAATCATCTCCACTGGTGGACCCCAAGCATAATCTCCACTGGTGGGCCCCAAGAATCAACTCCACTGGTGGGCCCAAGAATTATCTCCACTAATGGCCCCAAGAATGATCTCCACTGGTGGACCCTAAGAATCATCTCAAATGGTGGACCCCAAGCATAATCTCCACTGGTGGGCCCCAAGAATCAACTCCACAGGTGGGCCCCAAGAATCATCTCGAATGGTGGGCCTCAAGCATCATCTCCACTGGAGGGCCACTAGAATCAACTCCACTGGTGGCCCCAAGAATCATCTCCACTGGTGGCCCCAAGAATCATCTCCACTGGCGGGCCCGAAGATCCAACTCCACTGGTGGCCCCAAGAATCAACTCTACTGGTGAGCCCCAAGAATAAACTCCACTGGTGAAACCCAAGAATCATCTCCACTGGTGGCCCCAAGAATGAACTCTACTGGTGGGCCCCAAGAATGAACTCCACTGGTGGACACCAAGAATGAACTCTACTGGTGGGCCCAAGAATCAACTCTACTGGTGGGCCCCAAGAATCAACTCTACTGGTGGGCCCCAAGAATCAACTCCACTGGTGGACCTCAAGAATCAACTCCACTGGTGGCCCCAAGAATCAGCTCCATTGGTGGCCCCAAGCATCATCTCCACTGGTGGGCCCCAAGAATTATCTCCACTGGTGGGCCCCAAGAATCAACTCCACTGGTGGCCCCAAGAATCAACTCCACTGGTGGCCCCAAGAATCATCTCCACTGGTGGGTTCCAGTAACCCAGGTTGACACTGTCTACCATGGTCTGGTCTTTGCTAACCACCGAGGCACTGTGTTGTCCAAACCAAAAAAAATTAAAAAGTGGTACAACATAATGCAAATGTTATAAATTTTAAGTCAGGATCATACCGACCTGCAGAATACAGATAATCTGACATTCAAATCATACAGTGAGCTCCAAAAAATGACCCTCCCCTCTCCCAAAAGTGGTGAAATTCCATTCTTATTTCCAATTTTTTTCCGGATAGAGTTTTTGGGGGTTTTCCGGTACATTACATGGCATGATAATTGGCACCAGTAAAAAGGTATTGTCCTGCAAAAGCAAGTTCTCATACATCTATGCAGATGGGAAAATTAAAAAAGTTATGACTTATACCACCCCGCGCGACATCTCGGGAGAATCCCTTCCCCTTTCTCAAGCACGGGGGAGGGATTCTCTAGAAACGTCGCGCGGTTGCGCTTTCTGTCTGTCTTACCTACTCCAAGATGGAGATGCTTTGCTATGTGGATGCAAGTTGAACGTCAAAGTTTATAGGAGATGCGGCCACTATGTCCATAAGAGCTTACATTCTACAGGAGAGAAGACTGTGCCCATAAGAGCTTAAGCTCTTATGGGCAGTGACCTCTCCCCTGTAGAGTGAAAGCTCTTATGGGCAGGGACCTCTCTCCTGTAGAGTGTAAGCTCTTATGGGCAGTGACCTCTCTCCTGTAGAGTGTAAGCTCTTATGGGCAGTGACCTGTCTCCTGTAGAGTGTAAGCTCTTATGGGCGGGGTCCTCTCTCCTGTAGAGTGTAAGCTCTTATGGGCAGGGTCCTCTCTCCTGTAGAGTGTAAGCTCTTATGGGCAGGGTCCTCTCTCCTGTAGAGTGTAAGCTCTTATGGGCAGTGACCTCTCCCCTGTAGAGTGTAAGCTCTTATGGGCAGGGACCTCTCTCCTGTAGAGTGTAAGCTCTTATGGGCAGTGACCTCTCTCCTGTAGAGTGTAAGCTCTTATGGGCAGTGACCTCTCTCCTGTAGAGTGAAAGTCTTTTGGGGGGGACCTCTCCGTAAAGGGAAATTTAGGGGGGGGTAAAAACTCTTTGGGCTGCCTTCTCCCGTAGAGTGTTTCATGGGGGGCCTTTTCCTGTGAGGTAAACTTTATGGGGGGGTCCTG